>JANHMN010000007.1:4963406-4998794 GCA_030674055.1 Rhabdomys pumilio | reverse complement strand
GGCAAGCCCAGTGCCTTTTCCAAGCTGGATCCCAAGGTAAGGTGCACTGCCCACTGTCTGTCCATGGCCTCTTGGAAATGGCCATGCTGTGTTAGCAGTGCCTGAGGGATGTTCAGGTACTGGAGACAGTGTGTTCCTCCTCCCTGAGTGTTTGCTACCTTCCTGGACAGTGGTCCGAGAAGACTGCAAGATCTCACGCTATGTTTGTGTTTTTATCTTGACCTCAAGTTCAGTGCAAAAGCAAGAGGACAAGTGTGAGCTCCAGGTGCACATACGCTCTTGATGGGCAGTGGGTGAGCCTGAGGGCAAGCGTGAGGCAGGGATAGAGGGGTAAAAATAAGAATGTGTTCACGGCCTGAGGATTTTTATAAGTTTTCTTTTACCAGGCTGGCCTTGAACTTGCTTTGTAGCCTGACCTTGAACTCCTAATGCTTCTGGGACTGTAAATATGTGCCACATTTCCTCTCTTAGTTGACCTGCTGACCCGTTATGTGTTACTGGTACGTGTCCATGGCAGTATGTCTGTGATGAACACCAGTGATATGACATGAACACGAGCTGGAGCCTTGCTCTTGCACACATGGATGCAGTTGTAGAGGACATTCTCTGCCACTTGTCCTCTCTAGATTTTTACGTGACTTAATGGCCTCAGTGTACTGCTACAGTGACATTCCTGTTGGAGTGTGGGCTGCGCCTTGAAGCTTGAAGTAGAGGTTTTAAAGTCACTTAGTACTCCAAAGCAACCACTGTCACCATGGTAAAGATAAACAGACTGGCTTTCTTTTCCCAGAACTAGAGATGGATCCTAGCACCTTCTGCAAACCAGACACGTACTCCACTGCTGAGGTCTCTCCAGCTCACTAGTTACCCAGGCTGACCTTTACCATGTTGTATTTAGCCCAGGCAACCCCAGAGCCTGTATTCTTCTGCCTTAGCCTTCTCTGGTTGCTGGGATTACAGGCCTGTGCTATGCCATGTAATGTGCTATGCCATGTGTACCAGTTTCCACAGTCTGTAGTCAAGGCCAACTTGAATCTTAGAGTGAGCTCTTTTTGACTTATTTATTCATCCATAGACTAACCACTGATTTGTTTTGGTTTTGCTTTTTTTGAGACAGGGTTTCTTTGTGTAGTCCAGCTGTCCTGAAACTTATTCTGTAGACCAGGCTAGCCTTGAACATGGAGATCCATCTGCCTCTGCCTCCTGAGTGTTGGGATTCAAGAGGTGTGCCAACCACTCTGCTGAACCATTGATTCTTCTTAATCATTTTTTTTTCTTGAGCTGTGGGCTCAAAATTCTCAAATAAAATAAAGCAAATAGAGATGTAGATTAGTAATGGTGGGGTTGCTTAGTACCCACAAGATCTCTTAGTATATAGAATCTTTAGGGACATACATACACAGAGTGTCTCTAGAGAATGTCTGAGTATATTTCTATTAGGTATGTACCTAGTTTGCAAATAATTTAAAGGGGTTTCCCTGGCTTCTCAAAACTTGGACTTAACTGATGTTAAAGAATTTTCCAGCACTCAGGGTAACCTCTTTTCTCTTTCTTTAGGTAAAAGCAGCCTTCACAAGAGCCTACAATAGGGAGGCCCACCTGACCCCATACTCACTTCAGGTAGTAAAGACATCGAGGCCCAGCATAGGCCCAGCACTGGATTCTGAGTACAATGAGGAGTTACAGGAAGATGACACTCAGTCTGATGAGAAAGAGCAGGATGCAATAGAGACTGATGCGATGATCAAGGTAGTGTACTCAGCTATGGGCAGGGTACCTCAAAGGAAATGGTCTCTTCTGTGTAAAGTGCCATGTGAATAATAAGGCCTATTCTGCAGGTAGCATGGTAAGATGGAAATAGAATTATATCTTGCTCATTTTAATTTAAGGTGGGATAGGTTTCATTTTTTATAAAGTGAAATTATGGCATGAAAATAGGTCATCATAGTCATGTGTTCTATAGTAAGAGTACATGTGTGTGAGGGTGTGCATGCATGTTCAAACACATGCGGTAGGAAGAGTACATGTGTGTGAGGGTGTGCATGCATGTTCACACACATGTGGTAGGAAGAGTACATGTGTGTGAGGGTGTGCATGCATGTTCAAACACATGTGGAACTTAGAGGTCAAGTGTCCCTCTATTTCTGTCCACTTAGTTTTTGAGACAGAGCCTCTCAGTGAACCCAGAGCTTGCTGCCTTGGCTAGGTAGCTAGCCAGCGAGTCCTCAGGACTTGTCTGCATGTGTTCACCTCTCCTTAGCACTGAGATTATAGATGTATGCTACTTGCCATGTCTTGCCTTTATGTGGCTTTTGAGGATCTGAGCTTAAGTTTTGAAGCTGGTGCAAGAAGTACTTTACCCACTGAGTCACCTCAGCTGCCCTAGAAGGGCACTGTTTATACGTGGTCATTAGTCTATGCTTTCAACCACAGGTGCATTTTACAGCATGAACGAAAAACATTTTAAACCTCTTGCCCACTTTTGTTTCTCGTGTTTTGTGGCAGCCATCAAATTGCCTATAAAAATTTCTCAGAGTAAAAATTGTTTTGTCTTTTGCCAGTAAAGGTTAGATGGGGCATGGAATCCTGAGACAGAGGCACAGCCTCCTCCACCTTTCGCTCTGTTTTCCTGTGTGGCACACCTGTGGAAACAGGCCTTCGCAGTTGAATTGGCTTTCTCTTTCTTCACAAAATGAGTGTGCTTAGTGTCCTGTGAGAGATTAAAGGAAAGGGAAGCTCCTCGTGTAGGTGTTGCCCTGTTTGTAAGTCCCCCTTGTCTGTTGTGGCTTTCCTAAGTACACTGTGTTCTAAATACAGGAGCCTGGTTCACACGGGGTGCACCTGAGCTCTAGACCCGAGCTCTTCCTCTGCTGTTGCCTTTCAGGGCTGAATGCTTGCTTGCCACTTGTCAGAGGCAGCAGTAGATACTGTGACCTTGCTTTTCTAATTAAATTGTAGGGAAAGATGATGTTGGCGTGTCATTTACTCATCAGTATATTAATTGTTTTGTGTGTTTCCTCCAGCAGAAAAAGACAAGATCTTCAAAGCCTTCAAAATCAGAAAAAGAGAAGGAGTCCAAAAAAGGAAAAGGAAAAAATTGGAAGAAATGAAACCATTGTTCAGTACCAATAACTGCTTTTAACTTACCCCCTCGACTAGTCCAGCTGGTCTAGAGACCGAAAGCCTCACTCTTTGCCAGAGTAACAGGTTTGGTGTAGCACAGTGGGGTGGCCTGGTGGTCCCATTATAAAGGACGGTACAGCTAGAAGGTCTAACTAGCCAGTTCTCACACACCTCTTATAGAGGTGGATAGGACTGTCCCAGCCCTGCAGTGTCCCTGCCAACTGTTAGACTGCTGGGATTCAAAGTGACTGTGTAAAATTAAAACTAGAAAGTCCACAGGCTTTGGAGTCAGATTCTAGTTAACCATAGCAAGACAGGGCGCAGTGGGACTGAGGCATCCTTTGCAGCTTAAGTTTATCCATGGCCTTTAGAGGACCAATGCTGATTTTTTTTTTTTTTTTTTTTTAAAACATGGTAGTTATTTTATGGTGAAATTCTGCAAATAAACCTTAATCCAAAGCAGCTACCACCTGGAGCCGAGTATTCTTGGTCTATTATCAGGTATTTTGCAAAGTCTGCATCAGGAATTAGATATCCATGTAATGCATGGGTCACTTTTGTCATCTTGAATAGCAGAATATTATGTTGCTATATTACTTTCCTTATTAATTTGGTTGGATTACAATATTCAGTGTTTCTTACTAACTCTGTGAATTGCAGTTCTACAGGTGAAGGGTCAGAGCTCAAAGTCCCAGCATCCCTTTGCACTGGCCACAATGCTGCTCTAGGTAGTCTCAGAGAGGCCTCTTGGCTAGCCGGGGTGTACAGACACGGGACTGCTACACATTCCTGTCCCCGTGCAGTCTTAACCATCAGGTTGAAACCAGTAGAGTGTAGGCTGGGTCAGACCCACAGACTCATTGTGGCTGGGAGATGTTGTCCTGTTATGGGGTCTATAAGCCCTACTGGAATTTCAGATTGTATCTAGAACTGTGCTTGTTGAAGGACCCTGGGCCATGGCTGTAACCTGGCCTTTAGGTGTTTTCTTTTTAAATCAGAAAGTGCTCAGAGGTCTATGCTGCCTCTGTGAGGTATATGCCAAAAAGAATATAAAGGAAGGACCATGCTTTGTCTTTGAGGACTCACGGCCTTGTTGGGAGAAGAAACAGAAGTCCTGGAGACATTGAAAGTGTATTAACAGTGTGAAAGATGTGTTTTGGGGAGGTCAGTTCATTATGGAAATAAAACACTGCCTTAAGCCTGAGCCTACTGAGTCTTGCCCCTCTTCTGTGTTGACACTTGGCTGCTGCAGTGAAGGCTTCCTCACCCAGAGCATATAGATGGTTCTTGAGTGCACATTCTTCCCTTATTTTGGGACAAACAAGTCCTGTTTCCCTCCGTTGGATCTGCATTCCAGGAAAGGCCTGGTAATCTGCTTGCTTTCAGAACAAAACAGTGCTCGCTCGCTCAGTTCACTTAAAATATAAATGATGAATACTGGGAACAAGTTGTAAAATAACAAAGTTTAGAAACTGTAAATATGTTGTTTAATATAGGAGGATAGCAGTGGAAGTCTGCTGGGTTCCTCCCTGAAGCCCCCAAACAAACATGAAGTAATGGTTCAGGGAAAGGAAGGTGGAGTGGAATGAGGACCCAAATGTCTTCTGGGACTGAATCTCCTAGCAGCTCCTGAAGTGACCTGTGGAGAGCACTGAGTGATGGCCATTTAGGTGGCTGTCTCTCGCAGACAATTTCCCATAGTCCCTTTTGATACATTTTTTCTTGACCTCTTGGAGTTATTTTAAACGAGTAGACTTAATATACAACAGGATTGAATATCTTCCTGTAGTTCTGGAACAAGTGTGCTCACACGTGAAGGCTGAGAAGTAAATCTCAGAGTGCAGCATGCTTGTCTTCCCTGATGCCAGGTGGCTGTGATTCTTCTCTAACAGTGTGAGGAGGTAGCTTGGCACTGGTGAGTTTTTTTATTAAGTTGTATTGCTTAGTGAGGCCAAGGCTTCTGGTGAGCCCCTAAGACAACAGCTAGAGCAGGAGTCATGAAGGTAGGATGCTCAGATAGCAGAAAGCATCCCTGGCATGGTGGCCCCTTAGTGCTATGTTAACGCTCAGTTGTTGGCTACTGCATAGAAAGGCTAACCACATGATTCCGCTGACTCAAGTCTGCTGGCTCTTCAGGCTTTGGTGACATTGGTCATAGGTCATGGAAAGGAAAGTACAGATTTCTTGCAAGTGAGGGTGGCACTTGAAAAAAGAACCTTCAACTCCAGGAAGATAACAGATAATATATGTTTCAGAGGAAATCAACTGATAAACTTTATACTTGTGTGCAGCAGAATGAGCAGACAGACACTAAGTTTACTCGTTTTTAAAGGATGACTTGCCTTTAGTGTTTTGGATAAAGGAACAGACTCTACTTCATGCCCTCCCTATTTCAGACTTTGTGCAGTGTTCTGTCTGCCCTGGCTGAGCTACTTCCTCGTGTCTGTCTGTATCCAAATCCAGGAAAATGTTACAAGTGTCTAGTCAACAATTTTATTTTAAAGGAGATACTTAAATATAAAAATGGTTAAAAAACTTAGTATTTACAATTCACATACTATTAATAGTACAGAGCATAGACTATGTAGGACTTTGAAGAGGAAATATACAAATCTGAGTAAACAGCAGGTTGTGTCCCCGTGTGTCACTGCAGAAGCCCAATGTGCTGGCCCGTTTCATTTTTCTGTATCCAAGGAGAATCATTCTTTTATGTCTACAAGGGGTGAACACAGCTTCCTGAGGAGAGATGCCATCTACTCGGGAGCACTGTCTAAGAAAGGGACAAACAGATACCTTTAGAAGGGTCTCGGGTAATGGCCCGCCTGGTAATTACGCTGATTTCCTGCTCATTTCCTTGGCCTTTCAGACAAACAATATTTTTGTCTGAAAATACCTGACCAGTGCTACATGGCATGCTACTGAGACATTACTATCAAGCCACCTTACTGTGAGGGATTTGAAAATGTCAAGGCTGCTTAGCAGGCTGTAGAGAACATGTTTTTCCTGAAATTAGACAAAGGTTCCTTCTCAGCCAGGGAGCAGTAACTTCAGCAGTGCTCACTGTATAAGGAGACAGATCATGACAGTGCATAATCCCAGCTTGATGAAGACATGGCTTCAAGGAGCTCTGATGTGGCGCAGTGTAGGTCTCTATAATGCGTCCCACACAGCGATGCAGGCCAGGGTCTGACTGGTCTCTATAATGTGTCCCACACAGCGATGCAGGCCAGGGTCTGGCTAGAGCTTGGGAGCTCCGTTAACATGGCTCCCCCTTTACAGGAGGCAGAGATACACAGATTTTATCTCCCCACAGATAGAGCTGTAAAGTTGGGACAAAATACAGTGAGCAACCAAGTTCCCAAAGATTTTGGAAAACAGCTGGGGGATGCTGTTCTTTGAAAGAGATGTCTGCCGGGTTAGTATCAGGGCCTTCCCTGTGTGTGCACCTAGGGTAAGTCTATGAGCCAGGGGATGGCTAGAGACCACGCCTTGGTGAAGTGAGATTATCCTCTGAATAAAAGTTGATTTTAGCACTCAAAAATCAGTATAACCTACTAAGTGGAATAAAGGGGAAACTTGCTATCAGTTCACACAACTCATGTGACAAAATGGAATATTCAGAAAACTAAGAAAAAACTAGATCGGAGGCTCTTCAAAGGAAAAAAGAAAACAAAACATCCTGATGGAAATGTGGTGAGGCATGCTGTGGAGAGCCTGTGACCACAGGGCCTGCGAGCAGGGCAGGAGGACCACTGAGGACCACAGGGCCTGTGAGCAGGCAGGAGGTCAAGGCAGCCTGGTTTAGAGGGAGACCTGCTTTCAAAACCTGGGAAATAGCTCAGCGGGTAAAGGGGTCTGATGACCTGAGTTTGGTATTTTTGTGTGTTAGAAAGATAGCAAGAAAGTGAAAAGGCCCACAGGAAAAATATTTGTAAGTATTATGTCATAAAACTTACATGGACTCTCTTATAAAGGCAGTCCAGTTCTAAACTGGACTAAGACCTTTGAGAAATGCACAAACGACCGACAAGCACAGGAAAGATGCTCTGCCCTGCTTCACACACACTGAGCCAAAAAGATAGAATGGAAATGAACCTGTGGTCACAGTCTATGCTGCAGCCCCTGTGAAAACAGCTCCACGGTTCAGGAACAGCAAAGAGCAGAGGCTTCGAGGGACAAACAGGCTGGAGCTGGCTCCAAGCCCGCCTGTGTGACCATGACCTAGAGTTCCACTTTAACCAGGTTAGGGATTCCCTCTGCTCCCCTCCTGCAAAAATCCTTGTCACTGGAATAAGGTGAGGTGAGTATGTGTGTAGCTTTCTGTGGCCAAAGTGATACTTAGGAAAGAGACAGATGTCAGAAACCTCTGGAAGTCGAAGTCAAACTTTGTGTAGTCGACTGAAAAGCTCCCCTTTAAAGGAAGCTGGCTCTAGTCTTAAGGGGCTGATTAAAAATAACTCCATCTAGTTTGATAAGATACATTCTAGTTAGAATTCATGATGCTGCTTGGCTAAATAACCTTTGCCACTTGGAAAACCTTATTACCTGCATTTTAACATTTAAATAAAGAAAAAGCTTGTCAGGACCATTGAACTTGGACAATTACATGTTACACAAAAAGGAGTCCATGCCAATATTAAGCTGTGTAGGTACTGGGCTTCGGGGCCTGGAAGGAGAGTGCACAGTGGGGGCCTTCACCTGGCCTGCGGCTCATCATTCCGTCTCTGTCCGTAGGTACTGGGTGCAGTCTGTAATTTTTTTCAGTTGACTGGAGTTTAATCTTTCTGAACACATGGGACACGTGCTTTCACTGTTTAGCAAGCTGTTTGGGGGAGATAAATGCAGAGTAAATGAAATATATAATTAACATGTCTGTATCTTCGGGTTAAGCTAATGGGAAAATCCTCCACCTACACCTCTTAACCTGTCCACTGAAGAGTGACAAGAGGGAAAATGCTCCCAGGTCACGGAAGGTCCTTCCAAGATGACAAATTTGAGTCCTCGAGATCTTTAGGGATATGGGATGAGGGGCCCTCAAAGAAAAGGAATGGCAAAAAAGAGGGGGGGGGGGGGAGTCTTGTTTCTGGATTCATCTGTGGTACTGGGATTGTGTTACTTACATCTTGAATTCTGAGTACAGCGCAGGGAAGCCACAGTGTGGGCACATTGTCCAATCGTCTTTCAACATGTGTCGGCCCTGGGAACATTTAAGAGTGAGTCTGTCATCTGAAACACTGAGCAAACCACAGCCGAAGACTGGCTTCTGACTCAGGACATCACTGTTACTTCAGATTGCTGGGAACTGTCTAGAAAGATGCAGCCAAAGGGCTATAGCTGGCTTTGACTTAGCAGGCTCATGTTTAAAGATGAAATAAGCTTTGGCTTTTTCCTTCAGTATGTGGATTTATTTTTCCTTCAAAATATAGCTTACATTAGCCAAGGGATGAACAAATTTGACATTTTAGTTTTCTGATAGTGGGTCTTAGAGCGGTGAGGTTAAAACAGGATTCCTAGCGAGCGCGCTGTGGTGCAGCGCTTGGACGTCCACCTCTAGAGGTCGGGCTGTTTATGCTGGGTGGTGGTGGCGCACACCTTTAATCCCTTGGGAGGCAAGGGAGGCAGGCGGATTTCTGAGTTTGAGGCCAGCCTGGTCTACAGAGTGAGTTCCAGGACAGCCAGGGCTACACAGAGAAACCCTGTCTCGAAAAAGCAAAAAAAAAAAACAAAACAAAACAAAAAACCAGGATTCCTCTGTGTAGCTCTGGCTGTCTTGGAACTGACTCTGTAGACCTGGCTGGCCTTGAACTCAGATTTGCCTGCCTCTCTGCCTCCCAAATGCTGGGATTAAAGGTGTGTGCCATAAACACCTGCCTGATGTCTTAATGGTGAAAGTAAACTACCAGTTATGAACACTACATTATGCCAGGTGTGGTATCTTGCCAGTGCAGCTGACCTTAGTACAAAGGTAGCATAGGCAGAAGCAGACAGCAGGTGGCAGAAAAAGCATGACAATTCAACTCTGACGATGCCTAGCACTCCTGGAGAGGGCCTACCCCCACCCCAGTCCTGTGTGCTCTGAACCTCACCTCTGGTGACCATGGGATTTCATGCTAAATGTTCTAGAAAATGAGTCAGAAGAAAGTGTTGAAAGTGAAGAAAACGTTGGCATATCAAGTATTCAAGTGGAAAGGGACATTATTACAGAGAAACTTACCGTTGCAATGCAATAGGGAATGTTGTTTTTACAGCCAGGACAGAGGAGCTCACATTCTGGGAGAAGAAACTGGCAGAATGGACACGGAGTCGTGGCCTCTTCTGTCTCAGAAGTATCTGGTCTCCTGGAGAAAGCATTTACAAATACCACTTGATTCCTTGTAATATGGTGAGAATAGAAAAAGCACTATCTGGAAAAAGCTAATTCTTCACAGGCTCAAATATGTCCCAGCTATTTTGGCAGCCAGAGCCAAGATCCCAGAAAGAGGAAGCGCTCTTGAGCCTGGCCAGATGCAGCTGGCATTCCCAACCACTGCACGGGTAGCACGGGCAGGCCTCACTGACTCCTTGATAGTGTGGTGAGTGTGGGATTTTCCCTCTGCATCTTGTGTGTAACTGATGATGGTAAAGGCCACCCAGTGATGTTAGACAGACCTTTTCAGGCCAGTGAGCTTGTCCTAATTCTTTACCTCAATATGGTGGCTGTGAGCCATATGTATGTGGAGCACTTTAAGTGTAGTTCAAAGGACAGTTTTAAAGGTTTAAGAGCCAGTGGTGACTAGCCCTGTCCCTACCCCTACCCACTTTTTTATGAAGCATGTATAAATTAGGAGCTCCATCTGAAGCAGCACACCCCTAAAGCTGTGATTGACAGTAGAAATGGCTGTGTTTGCTCACCTGACCATCGCCTCAATTTTCTTTTTGTATTTGGCATCAATTTTGTTGCGGTATTCAGGCCTCATCAGCATAGCTGCAAAGCTGAAAGCAGAGTTCTTCAGGCCTGCCCTGTGACACTCAATCACAGTAGACGTTAGGATAGGCACGATGTCTGCAAGACAGCCAAGAGCAGACAGCAGCTGAGTGCATGCTAGTACATGAGATATCTCAAAAACAAAGACACCAGGGAGGTGAACTCTGACCCTCTAGACATTTGTATGGCTCATGAACTAAGAATGCTTGTTACAGTTTTAAATGGCTAAAGGAAATACCAAAATATTTTGTGACATGTTAAGTGCAGTTTAGATTTCTGTATCCAGAAATTAAAGTTCTGTTAGAGCCCAGCCCCACGCGTTCTCTTACAGCTTATCCACACCAAATGGCAGTTAACTAGTTGTGACAGATCAAATGGCTTAAGATCTAGTTAACATCTAGTTCTTTACAGCAAGTTTGTTGACAGCTGTCACAGTGTGTGATGAAGTCTGTTCATTTAAGAATGTTTAATGACAGGCCTTCCAGGAGAAAGGGACCTCCCCCAGAAGATATATCCTACATGAGGCACCAATGTGATCTTGGGCATGTTACCTCCCTTTGCCTTGGTTTAGTTACTATAAAATAAAGACAGAAACTACATGTAAGTACATGTCCAGAGCCAGTTATCAAGACAGGGGCTTTAAACACTGGGTTGTGAGCCTGCCTTTGGGGCCTTAGCTTTGGGGCAGGTCCCTGTCCCCAGGACCGATGAGGGGCTTGAGGTACCCATGTATATATATGCTGGGTTCTTGTTTTCTGGCAGTGAGAACATGCCAGGCAGGAGGTTCCTGTGTGACCAGCTTCCAGTGAAAGCCCTGGGCTGCCAATGTAATGCACCCCTGGTGCACACACTTCAGACTTAGTGTTCCAACTTGCTCTAGGAAGTAGTGTGACTCAGGTTCTGTGTGACGGTACCCAGAGGGAGATTCTGAAAAGCATCTGCCTGCACTTGGTTGTCTTTAGGCTTTGCTGCACGCCCTTGTTCTGCTGACCTAGACCTTAGCTGCTGCACTAATGTGCTCAGCCTTGTAGAGGTTCTGGGAGAAGTATCAAATTTGGGGATGGTCCCCAGCCTACTACTTCCTAGAACCGTGGGGATAAATGACCTAACAATACAGGGAACTGTGAACGTGCCTGGTTGGGGAAGTGCATGCCTCGCCACCTGTCTGAGGTCTGAGTGCAGAGCTCTGTTAGACGTACTTACGTGATGGGAACTTGCTGATGTTGTTTGCCACTCGAATGAGCATGCGAGCCCCCTTCATATGGTCTCCACTCTTGACATGAATCTGAAAGAAATTATGTCTTTCATTCTTGCAGCCTTATGTTAGCTCCATTCCATGTTGGCTTTCCTCAAACAACTCCTTGCTTGTGACCCAGAACAGAGCTAAGCTGAGATTCTCAAGCCTTGCCTTGCTCCTGGGGCCTTTGCTTCCTATTTCTTCCTTCAACAGCTTGTCCCTCGCACTGTGGCTCTGTCCTGTGTTCTTCAACAGCTTGAACCTGGAACCACAGCTATGCCCAGTATTGTATTCTGTCTTGGGCCACCCAAGTAAATTCAGATCCTTGGTCCATCTTTTATGTAGAAACAGGTAAACTGGCCTTTATGGGTTTAACAAATTGTCAGAGTTGTAGTGAGACCTGAGTGAGTCAGTGTCTAAGAGGGAAGAGAGGAGGGCTTGTAAAAGGAAGTGAGTTCAGCCTAAAGCAAGGAAGGCCTAAAGCAAGGCAATTATGAATGGGGTTTGGGAAACAAGGAGGGCTGAAGGTGGGATGGGATGTGTGGAGTAGGCAGATAGATGCCCAGCCCCAAAGCCACAAAGATACTGTGACAGTGTTGCATTAATCTTTTCAGCCTTGACAGCCTTGTTTGTTGTTGTCATCTTTTGTTTGTTTTGTCCTGTCTTTTTTCAAGACAAGGTTTCTCTGTGTAGCTCTGGCTGTCTTAGAACTTCCTCTGTAGATCAGGCTGGCCTCAAACTCAGAGATCTGCCTGCTTCTGCCTTCAGAGCCCTGGGATTAAAGGTGTGCACCACCACCATCCTATCCTTTTTTTTGTTTTGTTTTGTTTTGTTTTTGAGACATGGTCTCTCTAGGTAGTCTTGGCTGTCCTGGAACTCACTGTGTAGACCACTATGTAGGATTCAGAGTTTCACCTGCCTCTGCATCCCAAGTGCTATGATTAAAAGGATAGCCACATGCCCAGCCCAAGGGTTAAGTGGTTTTGATATCACTTTTAGATAGACTTTAGAAAGTTCTGACAGTGCTCCCTGCTATGTGAGAGACTGACTTTAAGGTGAAGTCACAAGGATGCTCAGGTATGGAGGGGAGTGACAGGCTGGCTCATCGTAGAAGAGATAGGCCCAGGAGAGATGACAGGCCAGCTGTGCATGCGCAGCTCCGTCCAGAATCTGCATTCTTTTCCCACCACTTTGTTGTGAACTTCTCTCTACTTATGCCTCCATTTATGCTAGGTATGCACTCCTGAGACAATGGCATCATCTCATATGTCTGAAGCTAGCAAAGACCTCTCTGCCTCTCCAGCCTTCTCCCACCCCAGGAGGTTCCTCCAGATGTCCCAAGAGAACTGCTGAATGTTGGAATTTAAACTCCTCTTTCTAATTGGTGTTTTTGACCTGTAGGCCCTACCAGGGCTCTGTAAATCTAAAGATTACATGAAGTTAAAAGTTCACTCTAGACAAAACCCAGAGGAGGTGGGGCTCCCAGGAGCTCTAACCACTGCAGTATCTTAGGTAAGGAGACACCAATACCTGCCCCAAACAGGGAGTAACTGGGACTGACTGGGACCCAGGAATTCACTCCTGGCCTGGAGCAATGGTTCCTTCCCATCTGGGCCAGAGCACTGAGCAGATCTTGGGCTTCAGTTCAAACCCCAGCAGCAATACACACCTCAAACACAACCAAGTTGTGTTTGATACAACCAAGTTCTGACACAACCAAGATAATAGGAAAGACAGGCTCCAGTCAGAGACAGCACAGCTAGCACTAAGGAGATCCAGATGGCAAAAGGCAAGCACAAGAACATAAGCACCAGCAACCCAGGGTACTTGGCATCATCAGAACCTAGTCCTCCCACAACAGAAAGTCCTGAGTTCCCCATATCACCAGAAAAACAAGATTCAGATTTAAAATCACTTCTAATGATGATGATAGAGGACTTTAAGAAGGACATAAATAACACTCTTAAAGAAATTGAGAACACAAGTAAACAGGTAGAAGCCCTTAAAGAGGAAACACAAAAATCCCTTAAAGAATTGCAAGAAAACAATTGAACAAAACTGTCCAGGACATAAAAATCAAAGTAGAAACAAAGAAATCACAAAAGGAGACTACCTTGGAGGTAGAAAACCTAGGGAACAAATCAGGAGTCATAGACGCAAGCATCACCAACAGCATACAAGAAATAAAAGAGAGAATCTCAGGTGCAGAAAATACCATAGAAAATATTGACACAACTTTCAAAGAAAACACAAAGTGCAAAAAGTTCTTAACCCAAAACATCCAGGAAATCCAGGACACAATGAGAAGACCAAACCTAAGGATAATAGGTATAGAAGAGAGTGAAGATTCCCAACTTAAAGGGCCAATAAATATGTTCAACAAAATTATAGAAGAAAACTTCCTTAACCTAAAGAACGAGATGCCCATAAATATTCAAGAAGCCTACAGAACGCCAAATAGACTAGACCAGAAAAGAAATACCTCCCGTCACATAATAAAACACCAAATGCATAAAACAAAGAATATTAGAAGCAGTAAGGGAAAAAAGGCTAACTAACAGATAAAGGCAGACCTATCAGAATTACATCAGATTTCTCACCAGATACTATAAAAGCCAGAAGATCCTGGACAGATGTCATATAGACCCTAAGAGAACACAAATGCCAGCCCAGGCTACTATACCCAGCAAAATTCTCAATTACCATAGATGGAGAAACCAAGATATTCCATGACAAAACCAAATTTACACAATATCTTTCTATAAACCCAACACTACAAAGGATAATAGAGGGAAAGCTCCAATACAAGGAGGGAAATTATACCCTAGAAAGAGCAAGAAAGTAATCTTCTTCCAACAAATCCAAAAGAAGATAGCCACTCAAACAATGCCACTGTAATAATCAAAATAACAGGAAGCAACAATCTCCTTTCCTTAATATTTCTTAATATCAATGGACTCAATTCCCCAATAAAAAGACATAGGCTAATGGACTGGATACATAAACAGGACCCAGCATTTTGCTGTATAGATGTTTAGAATTGAGAGTTCATATCGGTTGACTTTTCCTTTGATGACTATGAAATGTCCTTCCTTATCATTTTTGATAGCTTTAAGTTGAAAGTTGAAACCTAACTCAGTGACAAAGACAGACACTACCTTAGAGTAAAAAGCTGGAAAACGATTTTTCAAGCAAATGGTCCTAAGAAACAAGCTGGAGTAGCTTGTTAATATTGAATAAAATCGACTTTCAGCTGGGCAGTGGTGGCACATGCCTTTAATCCCAGCACTTGGGAGGCAGAGGCAGGTGGATTTCTGAGTTTGAGGCCAGCCTGGTCTACAGAGTGAGTTCCAGGACAGCCAGGGCTATACAGAGAAACCCTGTCTAAAACAAAACAAAACAAAAATCAACTTTCAACTTAAAGCTATCAAAAAGGATAAGGAAGGACATTTCATACTCATCAAAGGAAAAGTCATCCAATATGAACTCTCAATTCTGAACATCTATGTGCCAAATCCAAGAGCATCAACTTTTATAAAAGAAACCTTACTAAAGCTCAAAGCACATATTGCACCTCACACAATAATAGTGGGAGACTTCAACACCCCACTCTCAGCAATGGACAGATCATGGAAACAGAAACTAAACAGAGATACAGTGAAACTAACAGAAGTCATGAACCAAATGGATTTAACAGATATCTATAGAACATTTCACCCCAAAACAAAAGAATAAACCTTTTTCTCAGCACTTCATGGTACCTTCTCCAAAATAGACCATATAATCGGTCACAAAACAGGTCTCAATAGATACAAGAAACTTGAAATAATCCCATGCATCCTATCAGATCACCATGGACTAAGGCTAGTCTTCAATAACAACAAAAACAATGGAAAGCCCACATTCACATGGAAACTGAACAACGCAATACTCAATGATAATGTGATCACGGAAGAAATAAAGAAAGAAATTAAAGACTTTTTAGAATTTAATGAAAATGAAGACACATCATACCAAAACTTATGGGACACAATGAAAGCAGTGCTAAGAGGAAAACTCATAGGTCTAAGTGCTTACAAAAAGAAACTGGAGAGAGCATACACTAGCAGCTTGACAACACACCTGAAAGCTCTAGAACAAAAAGAAGCTAACACACCAAAGAAGATTAGACGGCAGGAAATAATCAAACTCAGGGCTGAAATCAACCAAGTAGAAACAAAAAGAACTATATAAAGAATCAATGAAACCAGAGCTGGTTCTTTGAGAAAATCAACAAGATAGATAAACCCTTAGCCATACTAATCAGAGGGCAGAGAGACAGTATGCAAATTTATAAAACCAGAACTGAAAAGGGTGACATAACAACAGAAACCTAGGAAATTAAAAAACTCATCAGATCCTACTACAAAAGCCTACACTCAACAAAATTGGAAAATCTGAATGAAATGGACAGTTTCCTAGACAAATACCAGTTACCAAAGTTAAATCAGGCCCAGATAAACTATCTAAATAGTCCCACAACCTGTAAAGAAATGGAAGCAGTCACTAAAAGTCTCCCCACCAAAAACAGTCTGAGACCATATGGTTTTAGTGCAGTTTTATCAGACCTTCAAAGAAGACTTAATACCAATTCTCTATAAACTGTTCCACAAAATAGAAACAGAAGGAACACCACCCAATTCATTCTATGAAGACATAATTACGCTCATACCTAAACCACACAAAGACCCAACAAAGAAAGAGAACTTCAGACCAATCTCCCATATGAATATCAATGCAAGAATACTCAATAAAATTCTTGCAAACTGAATCCAAGAACACATCAAAACAATTATCTATCATGATCAAATAGGCTTTATCCCAGAAATGTGGGGATGGTTCAATATATGGAAACCTATCAATATAATCCACTATATAAACAAACTCAAGGAAAGAAAAACCACATGATCATCTCACTAGATGCTGAGAAAACATTTGATAAAATTCAACACCCCTTCATGATAAAAGTCTTGGAAAAATCAGGAATCCAAGGCCCATACCTAAACATAGTAAAAGCAATATACAGCAAACCAGTAGCCAACATCAAACTAAATGGAGAGAAACTTGAAGCAATCCCACTAAAATCAGGGGCTAGACAAGGCTGCCCACTGTCTCCCTACCTATTCAATATAATACTGGAAGTCCTAGCCAGAGTAATTAGGCAACAAAAGGAGGTCAAAGGGATACAAATTAGAAAGGAAGAAGTCAAAATTTCACTATTAGCAGATGATATGATAGTATAACATATCTGACCCCAAAACCTCCACCAGAGAACTCCTAAACCTGATAAACTTTAGCAAAGTGGCTGATTATAAAATTAACTCAAACAAATCAGTAGCCTTCCTCTACTCAAAAGATAAACAGGCTGAGAAAGAAATTAGGGAAACAACACCCTTCACAATAGTCACAAATAATATAAAATACCTTGGTGTGAATCTAACCAAGCAAGTAAAAGATCTGTATGACAAGAACTTCAAGTCCCTGAAGAAAGAAATCAAAGCAAATCTCAGAAGATGGAAAGATCTCCCATGCTCATGGATTAGAAGGATTAATATAGTAAAAATGGCTATCTTGCTGAGAGCAATCTACAGATTTAATGCAATCCCCATCAAGATTCCCAGTCTTCACAGAAATAGAAAAAGCAATTCTCAAATTCATCTGGAATAACAAAAAACCCAGGATAGCAAAAACTATTTTCACCAATAAAAGAACTTCTGGGGGAATCACCATCTCTGATTTGAAGCTGTATTGCAGAGCAATAGTGAGGAAAAACTGCATGGTATTGGCACAGAGACAGGCAGGAAGATCAATGGAATAGAATTGAAGATCCAGAAATAAATCCACACACCTATGGCCACTTGATCTTTGACAGAGGAGCTAAAACTATCCAGTGGAAAAAGGACAGCATTTTCAACAAATGGTGCTGGTTCAACTGGAGGTCAGCATGTAGAAGACTGTAAATCATCCATACTTATCTCCTTTTACAAAGCTCAAGTCTAAGTGGATCAAGGACCTCCACATAAAACCAGATACACTGAAACTAATAGAAGAGAAAATGGGGAAAAGCCTGGAACACATAGGCACAAGGGAAAGGTTCCTGAACAGAACACCAATAGCTTATGCTCTAAGATCAAGAATTGACAAATGGGACCTCATAAAACTGCAAAACTTCTGTAAAGCAAAGGACACCATCAGTAGGACAAAGCATCAACCAACAGATTGGGGTACAGAGCTAAACAAAGAAACTGAGGAAACTGAGGAAGTTCGAATGGCTGAGAAGCACCTAAAGAAGTGTTCAACATCCTTAGTCATCAGGGAAATGCAAATAAAAACAACTCTGACATTCCACTTCACATTCACTTTGAATGGCTAAGATCAAAAACTCAGGTGACAGTAGATGCTAGTGAGGATGTGGAGAAAGAGGAATATTCCTCCATTGCTGGTGGGATTGTAAGCTTGGTACAACCACTATGGAAAGCAGTCTGGTGGTTCCTCAGAAAACTGAACATAGTATTACCTGAGGACACGGCTATACCACTCCTGGGCATATACCCAAAAGATGTTTCAACATACAACAGGGACACATGCTCCACTATGTTCTTAGCAGCCTTATTTATAATAGCCAGAAGCTGGAAAGAACCCAGATGTTCTTCAACAAAAGAATGGATACAGAAATTATGGTACATTTAGACAATGGAGTATTACTCAGCTATTAAAAACAGTGAGCTCATGAAATTCTTAGGCAAATGGATGGAACTGAAAAATATCATCCTGAGCTAAGTAACCCAATCACAAAAGAACACACATGGTATGCACTAACTGATAAGGGGATATTAGCCCAAAAGCTCACAATATCTAAGATACAATGCATAGACCACATGAAGCTCAAGAAGAAAAAGGAAGACTAAAGTGTGGGTACTTTGGTCCTTCTTAGAAGGAGTAACAAAATGCTCAACCAGAGCTCCCAGGGCCTAAACCTCCAGCCTGGGAACACAAAGGGAGGGACTCATGGTTTCATCTGTATAGGTAGTTGAGGATGGCCTTGTCAGGCATCAGTGGAAGAGGAGGGCCTTGGTCCTTGAAAGTTTGGATTCCCTAGTGTCGAGGAATTCGAGAGCAGGGAGGCAGAAATGGGTGGATGGTGGGGGCACACCCTCATAGAAGTAGGAGGAGGGGGGTGGATTTTGGGGTGTAACGGAAGAGGGGATAACATTGCAAAGTAAATAAATAAAATATCCAATAAAAAAAAAACAAACAGATAATGGGTCTGGTGATTGTAGATGAGCAGTCGAGACTTTTTGTCAAGAATTCATTACGGGGATTTCATATAATCCTCAAGGACAAGATATTGTGGAAGAGGCCCATGGAACTTTAAAAAGATTGGTAAGACATACTGTTGCTAAGACAAAGAATGATGCCGACCTGTGAGCTTGCTGAGAACCCCTGACAAGACTCAGGACTGGGGAGCTGTAATGGACATATGTTCCTGATCCACCTTTGCTTGACTATATCCCAGATGGGACAAGCTGCCTTGCCTCAAGTTTTTAGACCTTGTGGGATAGAGAATCAAAAAGAGAAATTGTAATGTCTCTTTTATTTTATTTTTCTTAAAGGTGACCAGCTATTAGGACTCAATCATGTACTGGTCTAGAAACCAATCCAATATTGGAAATAATAGTCTACATTTAGAAGGCTGGATCTGGACCATTGTCAGAGACATATTTGGAAGTTAGCTGTAGTTCACTATGATGTTATTATAGTGAGAGATAAAGTTGGGACAGGATCTGGATTTCAAGGGTTAGTGCATGTTTTAATGTTCTTTTAATTGTCAAGCTAAAATTGGCTTTGTCTCTTCTACAGTATTTATTGTAAGTTGCATTGCCTGTATAATTTCCAATTGTGTTAGTGTGTTGAAACCTGGCATGTCTGTTACAGGGGTCTATCAACCAGGTTTTGTCTTACTGCCCTGAGTATTAGAAAACCTTGATTCTCTGAAAAAAAGCTTGAAAGTGTGGGAAGAAGTGAGTTAGACTTTAAGCAGAAGCAAGAGTATAGCGGGATTGATTATTGCTGATATAGCAGCTTTAATTTCATTAATTGCTAGCACTGACACAAGGAGTTAAGACAACTATTTTTGTTAATCATCTAGCAAAAAAATGTTACTAATGTATTGAGTATACAAAAGGATTTATATCAGTATCTAGAACAACAAATGATGCTCTATAACCTATTCAAATTATCTGAAGGAGGTTCAGGGTTTGAGAGTTAGGAGCCATCCCAAGGGTCATGACAAATGTCATTGGAGTAGTGTTACTTCTAAAATTTACAATGATTGTCTTTATAAGTAGAAAAAAAGTTTAAAGACACCTGTAGGATATTTGGCATAATCCTAACACCTCTCTGGGTGTGTTAACTTTGCATAGTGAGATTATGAATTTGTAGAATGCTGCTCTGTTGAGCTTTGATACTGCAGATAATGCTGATAAAATTATCTATGGCCTGGGGTCAGTATTTCCATTTTGGTCAAACCTCAGGAATGGCATATACAGCTTGATCAGGCTAGCCCTTCTTGTCCTAGGAATATTTTTAATCCTGCCCATTGTGTTAAATCTTGTCTCTAACTACATCAACAGGCTGGCAGTCAAAGTACATGACTTGAAACTGAAAATGGACCCCCAGACAGAATTTTTAAATTAACAGGCTGGCAAGCCAAGGACGGGTAAGATTTTGCACAGAGCCTTACTAACCTAAGACAGAAATTGACAGGTAAGGAAGGCATTCTTGTCAGAATGACCTAAGACAGGCTCAGTCTTGTTAATGAAATAAAAAAGGGGGAGAGGTAGAGAGCCTTTGGGGCTACTTGACAAGAATCTGACATGGGCCAAGGACAAGGAAGTAGGCTTCAGGCAGGAATCTGACATTAGGTTAGAACAAAGAAGTAATCTCAGGAAGGAATCTAAATTTTAGGCTAGAACAAGGAAGTAGGCTTCAGCCATGAAAATGATCTTGGACTAGGATAGGGAAGTAGGCTCAGATACTTTGGTCATCCTGATAAACCTTTAGAAACAGTGATCATGGGAGTGTTCATGTAATTGGATTTAATGCCATGATTTTTCTTTGACTATTTGTGTTTATTGTCTTGCTTGTTCCTCGACTATTTGCATCTATTGTATTGATAGACCCTCAACCTAGAACTGACTTTATTACATGCATGTAATCAAAATGGTATAAAAGCATAAAGGAAGAGGAGTATAGGATAAGGGGTGGGGGGTTGGGGAAAGGGGATGACATCTGTATTGTAAATAAATTAAAAACAAAACACTAAATACAATCCAAAGAAGACGTATTGTTAAAAAAAAAAAAAAAAAAAAAAAAAGGTTCACTCTCTGCTGCACCAGCTCCATGCCAAATGTTCCTCGGTCAGCACAGACCTTCTGTTCTGCCACTTGAAGGTTCTGTTGATCAGCATCTATCTAGCTGATAATTAGGCTTGTCGTCCTTTGTAACTTGATTGTGTGGGAGCCCTCAAGGTTGAATGAGCTTCTTGGGCTGGACAGACAGACTGATTTAGCACCAATATAGAAAAAAGAACTTTGGTAGTACTGACATTTTTGGAAAAATATCTAAATTGAAGCCTGACTGCACCTTTACAAAGACCTAACTAAGTGTATAATATACATATGGGGGTGGAGGGTGAGGGTGCTGAAGAGAGGGCTCAGCAGACTTGAGAGCCACCACCAGTACCAGTGTTGATAACCTGTACCAATGATCATACCTGTAACTCCAGCTCCAGGGCGATCCAATGCCTGTGGTTTCTGTGTGCACATGCACACACACACAAATTAAAATAATACAAATAAGTAAATCTTAATAACAGAGGAGCCAGGGATGGCAGCACATGCCTGTAACCCTAGCACTGGTAATGGGGAGGCAGGAAGACTGCCAGAGTTTCAAAACCAGCCTGTTTTACATGGTAAATTCCAGACCAGCCAGGAATAAACAGCATAGCTATCTTAAAGCTAATAATAACAAAGCAAAAAGAAAACCCTAGGTAGGTTGGGATGCAGTGTTTGTCTATTATGTGTGAGGCCCTGGACTCAATCCCTATCTATACACATACAGAGAATACAAAAACCAAAGCAAAAAGGTCCCAAATATACATTTAGTAATAAACAGGCCAGCCTGACCTACAAAGAGAGACCCTGTCTCAAAAACAGTAACAAAACCCAAATCATGGAAAAGTATACATGGTAAAATCTGCTCCCATCTCCCCGCTCCCTAATCCCTGTTACTGGAATTTGGTGCCCTGGATCCCCTCCCCCTCCAGCCCTGCCCCCTCGGCCTCATCCTTTCCAGGAGGAAGCCACTGCTGCTAGGCTCTTCAGGCTGCTGCGTTTACCAGTCACTGCTGCACTACTTCTTGTCCTTTGGAAGATAAAGGACACCACACTGCAGTTAGCCTGTGTGTTGCTTTTGCTACTTGAGAACACAGAGATGCAAGCAACGGCTCTGATGCTTGGAGAAGCCCCCCAAATGACGCTCCACTGTGTGAGGAGACCTCCTGGCAGGTTGGACCCCACGCACTCCCTCCGAACCTCACCTTCACAAGTATGTAACTGTGTAAGATCATGAGGTTGGTAGCCATTTCTGAGGGGATTTTGATCTTCTGGGATTTAAGCTCTGCGTACATACTGAAAAGAACGTCGTGCGCATTCCGATAGTTTCCTTGGAAAAAGAGAAAGTGGTATTACTGCAGATGTGAGACAGGACCCTCGTCTTACAAGTAAGTCTATTAGTCATGTTACTAACAGTTTTTTTCTACTTTGTTGATGGTAATAACAGCCAGCGAATCACTCTAGGAAATGATGCTGGTGTCTTAGAGGTTAACCCCAAAGAGCACTGAGTCCTGAGTCCTTCAAGTTCAGCCTCCTCCCCAGGCCCACGGTTCACGCCCCCACACTCTCCTGTAGCCCTGTGCTGATTAACCGTCCTCTGGGACCTCATCAGGATGTCAGGGTTTCCAAAACCTCCAGCTTTACTCCAAGTCAACACCCCAGGCCTCCAAAGGGGGTGGGTGTCACAGCTCAGTGGCAGGACTATCTAGAATGTGTGAGGCTGCAATCCCCAGCACCACACAAGCAGACCCCCACCTGCCAAAGGTAGTGTGGTCCAGTGAAAGTTCCTGAGCACAGGCTCACACCCTGGCTGGAGCTGGCCTGTGCCTCCCCAGGCAGGCAGCAGCCTCGTCGCTTGCTCTCTGGTCCTTTACCCTAAGCTCTTATTATCCTCAGCTCCATCCTCCATCTCTGCCCACACCCTGTCTTCAGGAGGCCCTGGTCCCTTCTGGCCATATTTCTTTCTCTGCTCTAGCACTTGTCACTCTGAATAACAACTCTGAACTCAATTTCTTTCTCTTGCTTCTAATCGTGAACCTCAAGGGCAGAACTGTGGCCCATTTCTCTCTGGGTCCTGAGTCCCTGGCACGCATCTGAGAGACAGCAGGTGTCAGATCAACATGAGCAGAAAACAAACATGAGCGACGATCCCAGACAAGTTCACTGACTTCTTCAATAACCATTTACGGAACACGCGAGAGAACAGAGCTATTCTCAAGACTCAATTAAGTAGTTCTGAAGGTTCTTCATAAAGAACCAGGTCCATAATGATAATATCCAACATCTCTTATGTGTAAAAGCCAAATACACGCAGTGTGAGGGAAATGCTGCCAGGGGTGTTGGAGAGGACAGAGGAGTGGCCCGAGAGACAAACAGTGCTGCACACATAAAGAAGAAACAACCCAGCAAAATGGGCTTCAGCATAGCTACTCCATATCCCTTGGGCTAGGGAATGATTTTTCCTTCTCTGAATCCTAGAAAAGGCGATCTGCTGGTCCTCTGGAGTCAGAGCAAGCCTCAGCTAGAAGCTAGCTACTTGTTCCTGGCCTTTAGTCCATTACTTGTTTGGGTAGAGAGACTTATCAGGGGCCTGGTGCTGGAGAATTAGCTTGGTGTTAAAGCATTATCCCAGCACAGGCTGGGTCTCGCCTTGAGCCCTGGTGCCTCCGAAACCAGTTAGCATTAGGAACACACCTGCAGACTGCTCTTCTCTGGCGATGATGATGGCGGTCCGAGCTGCTTCGCGGTACTGTTTCAGCGCCATGTACAAACGGAACAGGTACTTGGCATCCTGGTGCACAAACCATTAGCAACACATCACTTTCTTCATTAGCCAAGGGGAGACACTCCTGTAACTGTGTCTCTTTCAGTCATAACCATGTTGAACTCCCAGTAACAGAAGTGATGTCTTTAAAAACCAGGAAGTTAGCTCATAGAATATTTCTCATCTTACTATGCACAGTCACTCATTTTAAGTGGTCAGGAAGTGGTAACTGAGCTAAACCCTTAGGTCTGCCCTATTCTAATTTTGTGGATAGGAAGGTGAACAGAAAGAGACAGAGTTAGGCTCTGGAGCAGAGTCACCCAGCTACACTGTATTCCTGGAGGCCTGCTCCACACAGCCTCTCCATGGCTTTAACACCCATGGAAGTCATCTCTTTTGTTCATAATCCCCTGTGAGCACTTCCCACTTGATTCCAAAGCGAGCCTGTTTCACTCTGTACTTGGGCCTGGTTTCCAAGTTACTAAAGTAAGTGGACATAATGAAAGAGGGTGTGGGACAGCAAACAAGGGACTGTCATTTGTCAAGTCACTGAGCACCTCTGGGTCTCCATGACTTCATCTGTAAGATAGAGGTGAGGAGTACTGAGATTCAGTCTCCTGCCCACGGGGAGCACCACTGTCTCTCTATACCAGCGATAGAGTCTGCCACAGCAGATGGCTTTGCACAGAAGGCAGAGCGGTACAAAGGGCTGCGGGGCACTTCCTCAGCCATCACATCTGTCCTCACCAGGATGGAGAAGGCAGATCCCCTGCAGTCACCTGCAGGGACCATGGATTCTGACATATACTTTTAGACCCTGACCTTACAGTGACTTATACTTATTTCAAATGACTTTATATTAATTCTACAATTTTAAAAATATGGATAAAAACACTTTAGGGCTCAGTGCTAAGCCAACAGTTTCAATGATTATTTACATAACTTCTAGAATAAATGATAACAGTTTATAAAAACTGGGTGGGGAAGACTGTTACATGTGACTGTTACATGGGGGGACTATTTCATGGGGGGAGGACTGTTACATGGGGGGACTGTCATGGGGAGGACTGTTACATCAGGGGGAGTATTGTTACATGGGAGGAAGACTATTACATGGGAAGAGGACTGTTACACGTGGGGCCTGTTACATGGGAGAACTGTTACATGTGGGGCCTGTTACATGGGAGGACTGTTACACGTGGGGCCTGTTACATGGGAGGACTGTTACACGTGGGGCCTGTTACATGGGAGGACTGTTACATGTGGGGCCTGTTACATGGGAGGACTGTTACACATGGGGACTGTTACATGGGAGGAGGCCTGTTACATGGGAGGAGGCCTGTTACATGGGAGGAGGACTGTTACATGGGAGGAGGACTGTTACACGTGGGGACTGTTACATGGGAGGAGGACTGTTACATGGGAGGAGGACTGTTACATCAGGGGAGGGGCAACTACTGCATAGGTCCACTGTGGTATTTATGACACCTCCTAACATGGCTGTGGCTACTTTCAGAGTGACACTTGTACAGGCCCAGAACAGAGGACCAGAGAAGACAAGACTAGGGCACAGACACCTGCCCTGCAGAAGCTCCGGTACCTTTGGCATGCCATCGCTCTCCCCCATCAGGTGGTCTATCAGCTGATTGGTTAGCAGTTCGTCTTTGGCCTGGCCCACCTGTTCACAAGAGAGAAACCTCATCAAAATCTGCATCTTAAACTTAGCAGGGATGGGGAGTGAGGGCTGGGAAGAAGATGGAACAACTTTCTGCTAAGGAAATGGAATAGTAAACAACATGAAACACAATTTAGCCTGGAGTCCTTTTTCATTGGTGTGTAGTCTTCCTCAATAAAATTACATCCTTAGAAGCTATAGCTTTTCTTAGCTGCTTGTATCAAAGTATGATCTTTTTCTTTGTATACACAGAGAATGTACTTCTTGGATGTTTCAATAAGAACACTGAGGGGCTGGAGAGATGGCTGAGCAGTTAGGAGCATTTGCTGTTCTCCCAGAGGACTCTAGTTTAATTCCTAGCTCCCACATCAGGCAGCTCACACTGTCTTATAATTCTAGCTTCAGGGATAAAATACCTTCTGGCTTCCATTGGTTCTGCCTACTTCATATGCCTAAATATGAATAACTCTTACACACGGGGGGGGGGGGGGGGGGCGGGAGAGATGACTCAGTGGATAAGAGCACTGGCTGCTGGGTTTAATTCCCAGCACCCACAAGACAGCTCATAGCCATCTGTAACTCCAGTCACAGGGGATCTGATGCTCTCTTCCGGCCTTCACAGGCACTGCACAAATGTGATGCACACACATATGTGCAGGCAAACAACCATACATACAAAGTAAAAATACACAAACCTTTATAAAAACCCCACTTTCACCAATACCTCCACCAAGATCCCTCTTAAGATTAGTAACTAACACAGCTCCGTATCTTGAGCACACGTTAGATCCTACGCAGGCTGAGCATCTTAATCTGAGAATCTGAACTCCAACACTGGTGTATGTGTGTGTGTGTGTGTGTGTGTAGTACATATGCTTGTGTGGGGCCCACATACCAATGACAAGGTCAAGTTTCTTCTATTGTTCTTCACCTATGTTTTTGAGACAGGGTTTCTGACTATGCCCAGAGCTGCCATTTCAGCCAGGCTGGCTGTCCAGCAAGCTCCTGGGATCCTCCTGCCTTACTTCACCTTCCCCCGTGTAAGAGCTGCAGACATGGGCTTGGGGAAATGGAGTAGCATCTGTCAAACTTGTAGAACTACAAGCCAGCTCCACCCAGAGGATGACCTTCAGGGTCTTCATGACTTGGATAGTGTATCCTGATAGGAAAGGAAAGGATAGACCTTGTGTCCTTGAAAACAATTCAGGAAAGAGGGTGGGGCTATGAATAAGGATTGTGCGTTGACAGCCATCAGTTTGACTGATGGCCATAGGGAGTTTGCTGTCCAGTTTGTTAAATCTTTCCATGTATTGGACATTTCTATTTGATTTTAAGACAGGGGTATCAATTAGCCTAGGCTGGTCTCGAACTCACTACGTAGCAGAGGATAATCCTGAATCTTTCGATCTCCAACTCCTGGGATTACAGGCATGTGCCACCAAGCAGAGCTGGGGACTGAACCTAGGGCTTCCTGAATTCACTCTATCAACTGAGCTACATTCCTGGCTCTTCAAGGACTAAAGCAAGCAAGCAAGCAAGCAACAAACTCCTGACATTCTTTAAAGTTTCAACTCAGAATTTACTCACAGTTTCGATTGCCATTTCTATTGCCACGTTATCTTCTGAACTTGGGCATTTCAGGAAGTGCTTTAGTGCCTAAAATAAGAGATGGACAGCAGCCAGAACGTGTCAGCGTTCACGACAGATGAGTGAGTGAGTGCCCTGACCTCAGTGAGGGATCTGCACAGCCCTGCTCTGCTGCCTAGTTTTGCGGAACAGTGTGTCTCTCACTGGCCAGCTAGGAACTCACTGTGCAGACAGGCTGTGACCTCAGAGACCTGCCTGCCTGTCTCCTAAATGCTCGGATTAAAGGCATATGCCACCACCCTGGCAGGTCTACTTCAAAGGCTGGGCCTGGTTTTTAAAAATTGGAAGGATCCAGAGAACCTTCTGAAGACTCTAGTTCTGATTTAGGATAAAAGGAAAATGTATATGTACTATTTTTCATAGGAAGATTTAATTATTTAATTCCTTGTTTGTCATATGTGTGCTTCTCATGAAGCCAGACAGATGCTTATGGCTGAATCCCCAGTCCCTTCATTTAACATGTATAATCATCCAGCTTGTTCATGTGGGGCTGGGCTCATGTCTGCGAGGAACAGCAGGAGGAGCCTGACGTTGCCCCACTTTTTGTGTTAGATGCACTCTGAAGAGATAGGTGCCGTAACACAGTACTGTCTTTTTCATAAACACACACCTCTGAAGAAACTTACAAGACAAAGGACTATGTGGGAAGTTGGTTTTAGGTGTTCTGAGGAGGCAAAGATGGTTGTGTAGGGGATGACATGAAGGTAACAGAGGGACAAAGATGTGCAGAATGAAGAAGTCTGGGGTAGTCACTGAGGAAACGGAGGGTGAGGCTGGCAAAGGCCTTGCTGCAAGTGTCTAGTGAGGAGGCATACTTCCACAGAAACAACTGGAGGCCAGCGTGGGATGCCCAGGCTGGCTGGCCAGCCGGTGGGGAATTAGCCCACTTGTCAGATATGGGGTCTAGACATGTTCTATAAAGGCCACAAATGGCAAACTGGCAGCCTGTGGGTTGCAGTCATAGACATGTTTTCCTTGGTCACTGAGGTATTTTGCAAATATTTGGGCCTGTATCTTGATGTGGAGAGCCTTAGACTTCTGTTTCCCATGAAGGACCCATGCGATTGGGCCCTGCGGGGCTCCACCTCCTGAATGGTAGCAGTTTGCCAGTTTGTAGTTGGTGGTTGCACCTGCTCCCTCAGGCAAGATGCAGATGATCCAGCAGTCACGGTCACCTCAACCCCAGTGCCTCTTCTTTGGACACTGTACTCCCTGCCTTAGGTGAAGTGGGTTCTACTAGGGGAGCGAAAGGATGACTTCGAGCAGAGAAACTAGAGACGAGCACAGTGCACTATGTAACCAGAAGCAAGGAAACCTGGCTTGGGGTTACATTGATGGTACTCAGACTAAATGGAGGCAGAGGTGAGAGGCTGTAGGGAGCCTGTGTATGTATGTGTGAGGAGATTTCAAAGCTGGCTCTGAGAGGTGATGTGGGAGCTCACTGACAGGTTTGTACTTAGCCCGGGCTGATCTCCAGTGCCAACAGAAGCTGATGCTGAGATTTCAAGTCTCAGTGTCTGGAGCATACTGGAATCTTGAGTATTTCCTACAATCATTCCTGTGGTGTCTGGGGTGTTTCCTTGGCAAATACTAACCCGTGAATACTGGCCACACAGCAAGAAGAATTTTCCAGCCTGAAAATGTCTCTTTTCTCCTTCAAAATATAAGGCGATGCTTTGATAGTCTTCATTAGTTGTGTCTTCAGCGCCTACAACAGATGATGCTCGCTGAGTACAATGTCTGAGTAGAGCCTGCCGACCTGCCATTGCCAACCTAAAACAGTACCTCTGAGAGGGTCTGCAAACAGGAGGCTAGGGCCGCTGACACGGGGAACGTACAATGCTGTACCCATCGGCGGACCTGAGTTTGATTCCCAAAATCTGCTCAGAGTGGAAGGAGAGAACCAAGTCCACAAGGTTGTTCTCTGGCCTCCAAACGCACTGTTACATGTGTGCTCCCCTCCCACATCATAGTGTGTACACACAGACACACATAGACACACACACACACACACACACACACAGAGAGAGAGAGAGAGAGAGAGAGAGAGAGAGAGAGAGAGAATCCAACCAACCAACCAACCAACCAACCAATCTTAAAAAACCCAGGAGACTAAAAGCCCTTCAGGATTGAACATCAATTCTACCATCTTGTCTACAAAGCATATTTATCATAATAACTTCAGATATTAATACTGTCCTGCTTCTGTTTCACTCAGAACAGGAATTATGAGAGAAAAGGATGAGGCTTATATGAAAATTTGGGCTATGATTTTCTATTATTCATTCAGAACTTATCATTCTCAGACTCTGAATCTCATATTATCAAACAGTAGGAACCACTGTGTGTGTAACCTTAATCATGACCCACCTAGGGCTTCAGAAGCCAAATTAGATACCCAACATAAATACAATCCCAGCTTGCTGTTCCTTCTATCCATCCATCCATCCATCCATCCATCCATCCATCCATTCCTTATTGGGCCTTATAACTCAAACCCATCCTCCTGCCTCAACCTCCAGGGTGGACACTGCTATTGTCTGTCCTTCCTTTTTCCATCAGGTCTTTATGTTGTCCAGTTATCTAATGATTTCCCACTGACATGTTCCCTTGAAGTCTGAAATAATTTTTCTCATGCTTTTATCAATTCATAGGGGCATGCAATCACAAAAGGGCAAATATTTTATCACCCTACATATATAAGATATTTGGAATAGTCATATTCATAAAGGCAAAGTAAAATAATGGTCAGCAGAGACTGGGGACAAGGGTCATTATTCAGTGGGGACAGAGTTTTAGTATGGGCAGCTGACAAAGTAAGTAATAATCCCCCTCACCTTTAGGCAGTAGGGACCCTGAAACCCAGCAGGTAACGTCTGTGTATCTGTGTCTACATGGCATAGGTTATACAGGAGTGTCTCTGTGCACACCCATCTGAGCTTAGATTGTAAGAGTCAGGGTTTCTACGATAACACATGAGAACGTATGGAAGATAATGGCATTTACCAATGATGTCTGCGTAGATTTCCATTTTGTTGTGCTGCTGAGCCAGGGTGAAGGCTTCATTGTTACATTTGGACAGGACTAGAAACTGGATGGCAGACCCATAGTCACCCAGCTGTAGAAAGAACCTGTGACAATGACTTTAGTCAGCTTGACTCTCGTGTCAAGTTTATGACTGTGATGGTTAATATCAGCAACTTGGCAGGATCTAGAATCACCCAGGAGGCAAATTTTTGGACATGTCTGTCTGAGGCGGTTCCTAAATTGAATTGAAGGGTGAAGACACACACAGATGTAGGCAGCTCCAGCCCATGGGCTAGGATCCCAGACTAAGTGAGAGGAGGAAGTGAGCCGGGGCCAGATCCATCTCACTGTGCTTTCTGACTATGGATGCAACGTGACCAGCTTCCTCAGACTGCTCCCCCAACCGTAACTGGCAGTGAGTGAACGAACTGTGAGCCAAGATAAACCCTTCCTCCCTTAAGTTGCTTTTGTCAGGTACTTGATCACAGTAATGAGAAACATAACCAATACCATGACTTATAAAACCAGACCTTTTTTTTTCAACCAGGTAAAAATAAAAATGTATCTCCTAACCTCAGTTCTGTATTATCTATTTATACTTGACAGGCACATATTCTTATATGCTGACCATAACAGCCACTGCATCCAAAATATCTAGGGCTAATAAAACATAAAACGAATTTATACATTTGATGAGGGGAGGGGGGCCTTTCTTTTACACCTGTAAAGAACCAAATGAACAAGTATGCTGTCACCTGGCTACCATCTTGGCTCCGTCTAGAGACTGGGTCTCTCTGACGATGCTGACGGCCTTTTCGGGGTTGTTGAGGTGGTCCAGGTAGATACGGATGACACTGTTCCACTGCTTTGCGTTTTCATACGCCACCACAGCTTCTTTGTACCTGTGAGAAACAGGGTTCATGTAAGCGCTCTCAGTGCTGTCATTGGTGGGGAGCAGCAAATGTGGGGGACACGTTTCTATTGTAGTGATTGTAGCTGCTGTTTTCTTGAACTTTCTCCTTCAGAATCAATACTAGGAACTCTCCTACTAAATATATTCGTTAGGGGCGGAAAGGGTAATACATTTTATTTTCTGTGAACTAGAAGTATGTAATTTGTTTACACTGTACTGTGTTTCTGTCTTTAAGTGGGAAGACTGTACTAGCAGTGTGGAATTATTTTAGAAAACAAATTGCAGCCGGGCAGTGGTTCAATCCCACGCCTTTAATCCCAGCACTTGGCAGGCAGAGGCAGGTGGATTTCTGAGTTCGAGGCCAGCCTGGTCTACAGAGTGAGTTCCAGGACAGGCCAGGGCTACACAGAGAAACCCTGTCTCGAAAAACAAACAAACAAACAAACAAACAAACAAACAAGAAAACAGAAATTACAAAACGCTTCATGGTAATGGGCATGGAGCTTCACTAGTGAGATTCAGAATCTTTGCATGTTCACCTCTAGGTGGCACTCAAGACTTCTCAGCTCAGACTAATTCTGCTCTTCCAATTTCAACAGGACAGTCAGTGTATATCTGTATCTATTTCCCAAGGCTGCTTTCCTCAAGTGGAAGGCATTACTAACCTATAAAGGCTTCTTAGCAGACACTTCTGAAATCACTTTTCAAGGGGTAAAAACAAGCAGAGCACTTTGACAGCATGGTTGTTAGTTGATGGACATTAAGTCTGGTGGCATGGCTGCATTACTCTCAAGGCTGGAACTTCAGTGAGCAGGAGTGCAGTTCCCAACTACATTCCTGCCCTGGATCTTTCACCCTTGGCCTTTTCCTAGTCATGATTTTAGTTTCTTGTACCTATGAAGTTGTAGAAATTCTCAGCACATTTAACATAGTCCCTTTTCAGTGCTATATTTAGCATGGCAGCTTAAACAGTATGGGATCCATGTATCTATTCTCTGCTCCTTCCGTACCCTGAAGGCTTCTTTCTTACCATGTTCATGCCACATTGTGCCCGACTTCAGTACTTAGCCTCATTTCGAGACAGCAGACCGTATCTGGATATATACAGGTCTGCCATGCTAGACAGTGTTTGCAGTCTGGTCCTTCAAACACGAAGGGCAGTGTTAAATGTCTTCTTTCTCTGCCTGTCTTCTGTGCACACGGCTATCCAGCTTGCACTCTTGGGCTTTTACACACCTGGGAAACTGCACATACCTTCCGTCTGCCTCCTTAGCTTTGGCATATTGCAAGTGGATCTTAGGAGAGGAGACATGAGGTAGAAGTTCACCAACTTTTGCCCTAGAAATGCAGAGTTGAGAATGATATCAACACCACTCTGACCAAGAGTAGCTGCCCACAACCAAGTACCAGCTCTCCTTCTCAAGTGCATCTTGGCTCCTATCCACAATCCAGATTTAACTGCCTTTTCTCCTGACATGTCCTCCCCCACCAACAGGTCAGGAGGATAAAGGTGAGTGCATTAACTCTTTCAGAGAAATAAGGGTTTTGTTTTCCTGTACTTTATTTGGAAGCGACTATGGATGCGAACTCAGCTACATAGTAACAACAGCGATGGCAGGCAGAACCCAGTGAGAGAACTGAGTGGGCAGCAGAAGAGCCCAGACAAACCCCTTTCCAAATCTACTTGGAAACACCACCTGGCCAGCCCTTACCAGTTCTTACAGCGGATGTAGACAGAGGCAGCTCTGTCATAATATTGGCCCTTTTCATACAGCTGGGCGGCTTCTGAATATTGCTGCAATGACAAAGGAACTCAGGACACTGGATTTGTTATGATCTGACCACAGGAATATTTATGAAGACAAAGGAGTACCTTCATATTCTCCAGTATGGCCCCACAGTCTCTTTTAAGGACCCTACTGGGGTGTTTGAGGGCTTGGTTAGCCCCTCTGCGGATGTCGCCCATTCTTATGGACATCTGAGCCACTCCAGCCAGGCACACTTCATCGTGCTCCTGTGACAACAAGGCAAATGCTAGCTCACTGTCCCCACGGTTAACACAGTGTCCTTCAGCCAGCCAACGGCTGCAGCTTACTCTCATTTCTAACTTTAAGACACTCACAGTTTTGAAATTAACACTTAAAAAAAATCAGCTAATACCAAGTTCTTGTTTCTTCTCAGAGGTTTTGGCCTTTTATACTTAAAAGTTTTACGATTCCTTGTGAGGATACCTCGTTTTATACCACTTGGTATAAAGTTCTATCTAGAAGCAATATACTGGTTATTATAGCATAAATACCATAAAATAAAAAGGAGGAATCATTAATTAAACTGAAGATCTCTGCACTATGTCTGATTATACTATGTCTGAGAACTGCTTAAGTCATCGAAGACAACTATAAACTTCTCATGTTTGCAGCAGGGCCTCTCTAAGAGCTCTGGTTAACATTAAATAAAACTCACCAGGTAATCCTACACACACATACACACACACACATATATGCACACACACAAATACACATATATAAATACATATATACAAACACATGTGTATATATATATATATATATATATATATATATGACTTTTTAATACAATTTTATGTGTATGAGAATTTTGCTTGCATGTGTGTCTATGTACTATATGTGCTTGGAGTTAAGGACATTGTGAGCTACCATGTGGGTACTAGGACTTGAAGCTAGGACCTCTGGAAGAGTAGCCAGTGCTCTTAACCACTGAACCATCTCTTCAGCCCAAAGAGACTACTGAAACTTCATAAGAACAAAAGTTGTATGAAATCACAGGTAGCCTGTGACACATATGAACATAATACAGTTTTTTTTTTTTTTTTTTAAAGAAATCAACAGGCAATGCTCAACCCCGTTCTATTGCACGCAAGTCTGTGCCTGCCTCCCACGGCCTTTCCCAGCCAGCGCAAACCACTCCTTCAGTCTCTTAGGAGCACCTACGATGACTCTCTTAGGATGGACCATGCTTTCTCATCTCTTTGTTCACTGAACAATACCGGCCCATAAATGAGATGAAATAAAAATTTTACTTCCAATTTTAATTAGAAGCTTCTATCTAGGATGTAATGGCAAACAGATGCATAGATAAAATATATTGCCATCTTTAGTTTTGTGGCTTAAAGTGATTTATGCATATTCTTGTAAAGTGTTAATAAGCTGAACAATTAGGCTCACCTGCTAGATACTGAATAACTACGTGCAAATAAGACCTGGATTTTAACACAAAATAGAAGCCACCCTCCTGGACCATTAGCATAGCTCGCATTTATGCGAGATTACCTTGTTATCCCCGGTGATCCCTTTCTCGTAATGAGCCAAAGCATTCACATAGTCACCTCTGAAAGAAAAGCAGCTCACAGTAAATTCGTCCATATTTAAGTCTGTTAGCTACACACACAAATGTTAAAGATACTCTGTCACCACATGGCTCAGGAAAGATGCTATTCAACACAGATCCACTCAAGGGGCAGCATGCTCTTATCTCCCGACTTTAAAAATATTTTGGGTTGAGCTACAACCTAAAGTGCCTACCAGCTGATATGGTAGGCCTTTCAGGAGCTCGGTGGTACATTTATGGGTCACTGTTAGTTAAGTATTTCCTTAGGGCACAAATGACAATCACATAGTCATAGAGACCTAGTTTTCCAAATGCCCAATATCTGTAAGAATGCACACTGCAGGAATCTGGGTCGGGAGCCTGTGAGATGGTCGGCTCAGCAGTTGAGGCGCTCACTGCCAGGCCTGACCTCTGTTTGATTCCCAAGACCCACATGTAAAAAAGAAGTGATTCCTGCAAGCTGCTCTCTGAGCCTCACACATACACACACATACACACAAATACATGATTTACTTAAAGAATTCCCTATGACGTAACTGTGCTAGTGTGTGCTAGGAGAACAAAGAGATGAGAAAGCATGGTCCATCCTAAGAGACTGAAGGGGTGGTGTGGCTGGCTGGGAAAGGCCATGGGAGGCAGGCACAGCTTTGCATACAACTGAGGAAAATAAACTGATTTTGTTGGATTGCACTTTTCAGAGGTTTCAGTCCATGGTCACTTGACCCCTGCCTGTCACACTGGGCAAGAGCACACGGTGGAACAAGCTGACCTCGTGGTAGCCAAGAAGCAGAGGAAGAGGAAGGTCCAAGGACCCAGTGACTTAATGACTTAACTTCCTTCTACTAGGTCCCAGCTCCTAAAAGTCCTACCACCTCCCTGATGTCAGTCTGGAGACCACCTCTCCAACACATGCTCTTTGAGTACACCGAGGATCCAGAACACAATAACATGGCTCCTGTATCCAAGACTGAAAAGAACATAGACTTGGAAATCTACAACCAGCTACTTCAACTGTAGGTCATGACCCCATAGCTGAGTATGGGGCTCACAGAAGCATTTGATATGGTCATAGCAGTAAGAAAAGTAATTTAAAATCAATCACATAAAGAATCCAAGGTGATTCTGGCAGGGCTCATTCATGTGAAGTCACTGCTGCCTTGGCTCTGATCTACTGCACTGCCCTGCCCTCACTACCCGCCCACACTACCTACCTGCCCTCACTACCCGCCCTCACTACC
>JANHMN010000007.1:4941518-4963396 GCA_030674055.1 Rhabdomys pumilio | reverse complement strand
TACCCGCCCACACTACCTACCTGCCCTCACTACCCGCCCTCACTACCCACCTGCCCTCACTACCCACCCTCACTACCTACCTACCCTCACTACCCGCCCACACTACCTACCTACCCTTACTACCTGCCCACACTACTTACCTGCCTTCACTACCTGCCCACACTACCCACCCGCCCTCACTACCCGCCCACACTTACCTACCTGCCCTCACTATCAGCCACGTTGCCGTGAGGCTGCCTGAAGCACCCTGGCTCAGACTCAAAGCTAACAGATGTTATAATCTGCCATATTTTCACGATACAGTCTTCTGCTCTTACCAAACTATAATGGCTTAACTATAGCTTAATCAGCGTTTAGCTACGGAAAACTATATTTACCATTTTTCTACATTTCATCAGCATGTAAGTATCAAATTAGTGTATCATTCATTGTATTGTGTTAGAATGTTTGATTTTCAAAACTGCTGTCTGAGTTGTTCTCTGGAGTTTTATTAAAAATAAATAAATAAATCATTCATTGAATTTTGGCTTAGGATTAGGACAGAATTTCCAACAACTTCTGAAATGGCTCTAAACATACTGTACTATATATTTATGTGAAACTTTGACATTAGAGATCACATTATCAGTAAACTCTAAAGAACAGCCATGGTGAGCATGTTGCAGCATGGAATGTTCAGGCAAACTTCCTTCTTTGTGTAAAAATAAATACATATTTTATTAGTATCTTAAGTGGTAAGATTTTATATATATATATACCAAAGAATTGTGTGCATGTGTGCACGTGCACGTGTCCTTGGATGCATATGTGGAGGCCAGAGGCTGACGTCAGCCATCCGTCTCTATTGTTCTTCACATATTTTTTAAAATGTTCTTATTTTTACTTTACACATCTGAGAGTTGCTGTCACATGTGTAAGCATGTGTGCCCGAGGACATGGAGTCCCCTGGAACTCATGTGCTACAGCATCGTGTGGTGTGGGAACCTCACTGCGGTCCTTCACGAGAACAGCAAGCACTTTGAACAGCTGGGCTATCTCTCCGCCTGCTTTTTAACAGGACCTTGCTGAGGCTTGGCCTGCTGCTGCGTATTCTAACGGTAAACTCTGTATCTGATGGTGCAGGCCTGCGAGTGAGTTCTTACGTTTCCCAGCTTTCCTGTGCAAACCTTGTTCCTTAATTTAAAACTCCTGGTTAAATAAAAATGGCTACAGCCAATTACTGGAGGGATTGGAGGTGGGCGCATTCTGGAGTTACCAGGTTGAGTGGAGGAGAAGGAAAAGGCAGAATGAGGAGGAGAAAGGGAGAGCACCATGAGGGGAGATGGATGATCATGGACCATCATGGACAATGAGCATGTGACCAGGAGAACACAAGTATCTGGGGCACACACTGGGGAGGTGGTCAGGCCAGCAGTTAGAAAAGTAGATTAGTGGTTAGCCTCCAGTAATTGTCAAAGCCAAGTAAAATAAGCATAGGATCTTTGAAACTAGAGCTTACCAACTGGCTGAGATGCCTCCACCTCACATCTGGGCATCTGGGATCATAGGCAAGTATTACCCTAACCTTTTTTTTTGTTTTCACATCTGGGCATCTGGGATCACAGGCAAGTATTACCCTAACCTTTTTTTTTTTTTTTTTTAACATGGTGCTGGGAATCCAAGCCCAGGTCCAGGTCCTCATGTTTCCCCAGCAAGCACTTTACTTTTGAACCATCTCTCTAGTCCCAAAGAAAGAGCTGTTTAAAAGTGTATTTCTTTATGAATTAACAGCAAATACTTGATTTCTATTTTGTAGACCTATATACTTGGGGTTACCTAAAAGCTTCTCAGGCAAAGAATGGGTTGCAAATGATCAATGTTTATGAGGCTCTGGTCTGACAGACTTATTTGCATTTCTCAGTACAGTGACTTGCACAAGACATTTTATTTGAGCTATCTTCCTCTGAGCAATCGCTGCCTCCGCTGTAGTCAATTAGCTCCGAAACGGCATTAAGATCCACTCTGAGCCCCTTCATCAGCTTAGGCGAACAATTCAGGTTCTGTGAGGCTCGCTCAGTTTCTGAATCTCCTGACAGATAAAAAAAGCTTCGGAAGGGAAGCTGGGCTGCTGATTGAAGACTTTCTTTCATCAGCCCAGGGCTTCCCAGTCAGCACGTTTCCTGAGTAGGAATATCTAATTTGGGTCCAATTATACCAGCCCACCTAGGGACGCCTCCTGACAAGAAGAGTTAGTCTCTTGCCCAGTGCCCTGCTCAGTTAGGAGACTCTAAATGAAGACTTTGGAACCCTCCCTCTATTACAAGAAGAGCTAGTCTCTTGCCCAATGCCCTGCTCAGTTAGGAGACTCTAGATGAAGACTTGGAAGGCTCCCTCTATTACAAGAAGGGTTAGTCTCTTGCCCAGTGCCCTGCTCAGTTAGGAGACTCTAGATGAAGACTTGGAAGCCTCCCTCTATTTTTAGCTCCACCCTTTACTATTACTTCATTCTGAATTTCTCACAGGGATCTAGCTCACAAGTGTAAGCCCCACTGGAGCGCTAGCCCTCTCAGGATTTTACAGACTGGGCCGGCTTTAACACAGTAAGGGCTATGGGTGCCCAACGAAGAGCCTTGGCTGTGAGATCAGCGGCGGAGGCCACTTGGGTGTTTGATGAGAACATATACTCAGGTTGTTATCGGGGACACTTTAGAGCTGTTAGGGGCTGGCTGTGTTAGGTCAGGAGTGAGAGCACACACAAACAGTCTCACGGTCACATGTCACTGCACAAGCAAAGGCTTCTGATTGTCCTAGTCAGAGATAACTCAAGTCAGATGCATCAGATTACCCAGACGGGTATGAGCTTCCTGAGATGGATGCTGGGAACTAAACTTGGGTCCTCATCAAGAACAGCAAATACTCCTAACCACTGAGCCATCTCACCAGCCCAGCATTTACTTTTTAGGGGGAAAATGTGGCAATTTTAAATCATGAATGACTAAGAAGAACTATATCCAAAAAGCTTTTACTTGAAGAATAAAAAATGTTAAAGATTTATTTTTATTTGTGTGTGTATGTGTGTATGTGTGTAGGTTTCTGGGGAGAAACCTGATCCCCCAAATTGAGAACCATCTGACTTGGGAGCTGGAAACCAAACCCAAATCTTTTGGAAGAGCAGTAAATACTTCTAACCACTGAGCTTCTCTCTAGTCCCCAAACAGAAAAGTACTAAATGAGGAATCCTGATTAGAAATAAAAGAGGACATTTTTGGCACAAGAATTTACACAACTAAAATTTGTATGATAATATCCTTCATGAATCCAATGTATGAAAATAATACAGAATTATAGAAAAATGTTTTTAAAAAGTAAATATAATCACAGACTAGCATTTTTCCAAATTCTAATATTTTTAAAATTGGAATGTATCTTAATAAATATCAAGAAAACCTGTCCAGTGGCAGTAGTGTCAGCGCCTGTGTGAGTTTATGTCTGAAAACAAACGACTCTACCCTCTGCAGCTGTATGCTTTGGGGCAGTGACCACAGCTAGACGTTAATTTAACACTGACTATTGAATACTTCTAAAATTACTTTTATGCAGTACTGAAATAAAAAAGATACCGTCTGTCAATTAAGAATATTGGCAGTTAAGATGACTTCACAATTAAGAATACTAGAACATCCTAAATTACTCAAACAGATCAGGGGATTCCAAAGCTAGGAGGAGCTCCAGATCCACGCAGCACGCAGCATTATGAAGGCAGTGGCCACTGTCCTCAGGAGAGCTTCTGCCTCAGCGTTCACCACTGCTCAGTTTTCGTCCATATTCAATTCAATTCATGAAAGAAAAAAATTCTACACCTTTAAGTTATGGGCTGAAGCTGTTCCTGCCCTCCGCATATTGGAATTTAACTGCTGCTGTGAAGGTATCTGGGAAGTAGTGATGTTAACTCAGTGGAGCCATGATTAAAAGGTGGAACACTCTTTTTCTCTCTAATTCTTTAGCCTTCCGTAGAGTAAAAATTCAAATTGACTTAGGTTTCCCAGCCTCTACATCTATGAGAAGTTTCTTTTTTAAAAAAGATCATTTTAAATTATGTGTAATTGGGTATGTGTGCAGATAACCATGGAGTCCAGAGGTGAAAAATTCCTTGGAGCTGGACTTACAGGTCGTTGTGAGCCACCCATAGTGGGTGCTGGGAACCAAACTTGGGTGCTTTGGAGGAGTGCTCTTTAACTACTGAGCTGTCTCTCCAGCCTGAATTTTCTGGTCTTAATAACCTAGAGTGGTGGTTTGAATATGCTTGGCCCATAGGGAGTGGCATTGTTAGGAGGTGTGGCCTTGTTGGAGGAAGTGTATCACTGTGGGGATGAACTTCAGAGGCCTCCTCCTATGCTCAGGCTCCACCCATTGCAGAAAAGAGCTTCCTCCTAGCTGTCTGAGGATGCCAGTCTTTCCTGGCTGCCTTCAGATCAAGATGCAGAACTCTCAGCTCCTTTCTCATTAACTCCGCCCCTGGCCATGATTAAAAAATAGCCTTCTAATCAGTGACAGTTTGGAACTATAGACATGCATCAATTAGCTACTGATGAGAAGATACAGAGCCAAGGACTTACGTGAACTCCAGCTGGATGGCATACTCTTTGGATATGAAGGGTATCTGGTCTGGGGCCAGGCGCTTCGCCAGCTGCAGAGCGCTGTCCCACTGTTGCAGGTCCCGCCTCATCTGTTGGAAAGACCAAGTCCTAAGGTCCAGAAAGGCAACGTGCTTTGCAAAGTCACCACATAGAGCCAGGCTTAGTAAAAGGAATTACATTTTTTTCTTAAATAATAAAACTTTCTATTTACAGTCACTGCTATAAGAAACAGTATGAAAGGCAGTGTAAGAGTCTTCTCGACTTAACAAAAATCTTAGCTGTTCTGGTAGCTTGTGCTCCTCTCAAAAGTCAATCCTACCTAACAAAAAATATTTTTTAGTATTTTTCCCAATAGTGAGAAATTAAAGCTAATATAACCAATTAACTGAAAATTTCACCTTAGAAGGATACCAATAAAAAACTAGGAAACACTTTAGAAATTGATTTCCTTCCTTCTGTTGGTGAGGCAGGATTTTGCTATGTATTCCTGGCTGGCCTGGAACTATGTAGCTCAGACTGGCTTTGAACTTGCAGCAACTTTCTTGTGTCTGTTTCCTATTAAGATTGCAGACATGAGCTGCTAACTTGGCTGGAATTGATGCACTTTCTTTTCTTTTTCTTTTTTTCTTTCTTTTCTTTCTTTCTTTTTTTTTTTGAAGTTACACTTATTTACGTCTGTGTGCATGAGTGCCCATGTGTTACAGTGTGTGGAGGTCGGAGGACAACTCCCAAGAGTCAGTTTTCTCCTTGTATCACATGAGTTGTGGGGATCAAAGACAAGTCACCAAGCTTGGTGGCCAGCGCCTTACCAGGTGAGTCATCATTCTGGCCCCTGATGTGGGTTTTTAGGTAATTTGAAGCTATGTTGCAACATGAATAACAGAAAACACAACATATAAAGCATCTTTCTTTCTGGATCCTGTGGTCTCTTACAAGTATTTGGCAAACAATCCCAAATATACCAGGTCACTACTGAAGAATCTATGCAGTTCATTCCTCGCTGACTTAGACTGTGAAGGATTCCTAACTAACCTTTCCAAGTGCTAGTTTTTTACAGGTCCTGGTCTAGAGCAGGGGCTCATTTTATTTTCTTAGCTATCTTTTGCAATATTCTTGTGTCCATTTCAGAGACCCAGAAATGGAAGCATAGACAGCCGAGGCCTTCCACCAGGCTACAAGACCAGTAAGAGAGCAGGTGGGAAGCAGGGCTCTCTTTACCTAAATGATTTGTGCTGCTAAGTGAGACTGAAGGTATGGTAGGGTGCCATTAGCCCTCCATTCTGAACCATCACCTCAGAGCCTCTGCAAAGCTAATGGCACGTATAACTATTGCACAATATTATGTTTCTATTATATATTATAACAGAAATATATTATAAAAGATGGATGCATCTCTGAGAAGAGATGACCAGACGTTCAGAGTTTGTTTGCTTACTTCTGGCTACTACTAGTTTTATCAGTTACTTCTAATTAATTGTACTCTTAAACCCATTTTCTTGCCCACTACCCTGAGGGTTAGGCATTATTACCCATACCTTAAAGAAGAGGGACCTAAGCTGAGAGAGGTCAAAGGACATGCCCAAGGTCACGAACAGGTGGAATCTGAATCCAGATGTGGGTCACAAGTCTGTCCTCCCTGTCCCCCCACAGCAGACAGTCTTGCTATGCAGCTCTGGCTAACCTGGAACTTGTTATTTGGATCAGGCTGATCTTGAACTACAGCAGTCCTCCTGCCTCTGCCTCTTGAGTGCTGGGTTGTCAGGTAGGGAGCCGGCTAGTCTATGCCCTTCAACTGGTAGTCTGTGTCTGCAGGCCTCCCCTCCTCTCCAACTCTGAGCTTGGCCCCGAATTCTGTTCAGTTCCCCATCTGCAACCTTCAGCTCCTCACACAGAGGAGGGTTCCATGTAGGAACCAGAGATCAGTGTGCTTCAAGGTGCCCATGGGAAATAACAGCCCTAGTCTAGAAGACAGAGTTGAGGGGGTTAAATGAGTTAATACAGGCCAGGTGCTTAGAACGGCTCCTGCCAACACGAACCATCAATAAAGGACATCTACTCTTCTTTTTACAGTTTTGTAAGTTATACACAGTCTTTTTTCTTTCTCTTTGGACACATTTAGACTTTGAGTTATTTAGCAATGCTACAACGCCATGTCTTTTTTATGCCTCCACTGAATGCAGGATGAAAGTGGTTTTGAAGTTAATGAATACTCAGGGGCTCTGAAAGCTGAATGTCTACCCGTCAGGAGAGGAAGCCGGGTGGTGCCTGGTGCTGCCAAGTCTGACTGTAGAGAAGGGGGACCGCCCGTTCTCTTTGCCATCATACCTCCAGGGCTGCCACAGGGCAGTTGGATGCCAGGTACAGGTCCTGAGCCAGGTTGAAGTCATTAGTAAACATGGCGAGATGTCCTGCCAAAAGATTGTAGTCCTCAATTCCCTACAGAGAAAAGCAGCGTCGACGAAAAGAAATATAAGGATTTTATTTTTCAAAGGGTTTGCTCAGTAGGATGCGGTATTCAGTTGTTTGAACTGAGACTAAAATGTAGAATGTTGAATAAGCAGCATCTATGCTGTGATTTAGTGAGCCATGAAACACTGCATACCTTTATTTGTTCCAAGGACATCACTGTGCCAACATCCCCCATCGTCCGGGACACTCGGATGGCAAACTCCACCTCCATGTGGTGCAGGCAGGCTCTGGCCAGCTCGCTCCACGAAGTGCGGTCATTCAGCATCTTGCAAATATCCCACGCATCAGAAAACCTAGGATTGAGTGCACAGCCTGAACCATAGCTCTGCTTGTCACCTACTAAGGAATCTTTGGACAGCATGTCTGTCACCAGACAGTATGTGTTAGAGAAATCCTCAAAACATTTCTTAACCTATAACTAGCACTTGCAAGTTATAAAATGCAAAACTTTTTTTTTTGCATACTTTGCTTACCTTCTTGATGTATGTGTGTGGGAGTGTATGTGTGTGCAGTTGTGTGTGGCCATGGAGGCCGGAGGAGGACATAAAGAAAGTATCCTGCTCTATTGCCTTAATCCCTTGAGACAGGGACTATAACTGAATGTGGATTTCATGGTTCTAGAATGAGGCTGGTTAGGCAGCCCCAGACACTCCCATCTTTGTATGTGGTACTAGGATCTGAACTCAGGTTCCCAGGATGGTGTAGCGTCTTCCAGCCCCTTTCTTACCACCTTCTATAGTCAGAATTTACTCTCTGTAATCAGCCCTCCCCACCTCCAATTACATTATTTTTGTTCTCACTTAAATCTAATAAAACTAGCACTTTAGGCTGGGCATGGTGGTGCACACCTTTAATCCCAGCACTTGGGAGGCAGAAGCAAGGAGATCTCTGTGAGTCTGAGGCCAGCCTCGTCTACAAAGAGGACAGCCAGGGTTATCTAGAGAGATCATATCTCAAATAACAACAACAAAACAAAACACCAAAAAAAAAGTCCCCAGTACTCTAACCCTACAAATATATACATTTCAGCAAATAAATCAATGTTTAGGCACAGATGTTCTCTGTTGCCAGTGCTTTACCCCGACCTACCTCTGTGTGTGTGTGTGTGTGTGTGTGTGTTTAGACATAGATGGGGAAAGAAAAAAGAGAGAAAATAGGAATCTATAGAACATTGGTTCTCAACTTGTTGGTTGCAACCCCTCTGGGGGTCGAACCACCTTTCACAGGGGTCTCAGAAGACCATCAGAAGGGCACACACCTTTAATCCCAGCACTCAGCAGGCAGAGGCAGTTGGATCTCTGCATTCAAGGCCAGCCTAGCCTACAAAGTGAGTTCCAGGACAGCCAGGGCTGTTATACAGAGAAATCCCATCTCAAAAAGCCAACATCAAAAAGAAACAGGTGTTACAATTCATAACAGTAGCAAAATTATAAAGTTACAAAGTACCAAAAAAGATAACTCATGGTTGGGGGTCAGCACCACATGAGGAACTGTATTAAAGGGTCACAGCATTAGGACGGTTGAGAACCATGTGGCGCACGCCTTTAATCCCAGCACTTGGGAGGCAGAGGCAGGTGGATTTCAGAGTTCGAGGCCAGCCTGGTCTACAGAGTGAGTTCCAGGACAGCCAGGGCTACACAGAGAAACCCTGTCTCAACTCCCACCCCCCCACCCCCCACAAAAGGAAGGTTGAGAACCACTGCTCTAGAAGATGACGTTTGGGGCAGGGCAAGTCTGAGGAGTTCACGACTGGAAGGAAGCTATAAGTACACGTTGAACTTGAAGGTAGATTTGTTCTATTCTGTTGACGCAGGATCTTGCTATATAGGCCAGGCTTAAAACAAGACTGTCTCAAGCGCTGGGATTGCAGGGGCAGACCACTACCCTTGGCTACTGAGGACAGCTTACATTTCTCTTTTGTTTTGACTGTGCCAGGGACGGATCCCAGGGCCCAGAGCACAATAGGCAAGTGCTCTATGCTAAGCTAAAGCCCCAGCCATGAAGACAGTGCCTGCAGCCGGTCTACATGGGTGACAATAAAGTCATGTGAGGAGAGTCATCCATGAAGAGCAGTTAGAGAACCCTGAGGAACTACTCAGGACACGCTCAGAAGAATTAGAGCTACAAGGAACTCCCAGTTGTCCCCTAAGAGGGGAAAGATAAGGACAAAGGAAGCTCAGGCAAGGCAAAGGTCAAGCTTCACTGGTGATGGTTCAATAGGACATTCCGTAACAGGGCTGTTTGTGGCTCTGTGGGCTTTTCTCGTAGTAAAGCACTTATGAAAGCCTCACCAGACAACAGTGCTTCCTTTAGAATCTACATGTGTGTTCATATCTACAGTCTTTAGGGCGTGTATGTATGCAGATGTGGGAGGATGTCTGTGTATCTCAGGTGTACATGTGTGTACGGTACAGTGTGTGGAGGCCAGCAGACAATCTCGGGTGTTGTTTCTCAAATGCCATCGCCCTTTCTTTGCTCTCAAGACAAGGACTGTAACTGTAACTTGCTATGCAGGCTGGGCTGACTGGCCAGAGAGCCCCAGCAATCCAGCTGTGATTATGTCATTATAGCCAGCTTCTTTTCAGTGTGGGTTCTGGGAACTGAACTCAGGTCCTCATGCTTGCAAGGGAAGCACTTGACTCAAGCTACCTCTCCAGCCCCTGGCATCCATTATCTATTATTCATGATCTACGCTATGTCTGTCTCCTGGACCGGCCTGAGAGCTGCTCTGCCACTTTCGCTCCTACCCACCGCTTGAGCATCAGGGTCTGTGTCAGCATCTGCCTCAGGTCAGTGGGCTCCGTGTCTTTTATGCTGTCAAGGAAGCTGTGGGTGCTGAGGTAGATGGAGTTGATTTTCCCACTCTGTGTCTGGCAGGTCAGTTCTCCATTGTATAACAGCAAAGGCTTATGGGAGAAGGGAAGTTTAGTGCCACCAGCCAAAATAACCTTGGATCCTGTATCAGAAAACAGATCACTTACTACCACAAGATGAAGATTGGCACAAATAGCAGAAAGCTTTCAATTTCACTACAATGGAAACTCATTTATCAGTAAAAGTACAATGTGATTGGTACCTTGGATGGTGTCCTTGTGAAACACATATGTGTATACCTTGTCATCATCATAAGCGATAAATACACCTTTATCCATTGGCCAGTTCTCCCAAAGAACACCTTTAATGGTTGGCGAGAAGTCTGGAATCTCATAGGTCGCATCATTAACCTACAAGATAGGATTCACAAATTTGTCTCAAGTGGCTGTCATTACAAACTGCCTTGCTAAGAGCCTGCCTGCAGCCGCAGCACACAAGTCTTCCCGGTCCATCTCCAACCCAACATCACTCCCTCCCCAGCAGCTTTCCTCAGCACAAAGCCTCTTTTCCTATCACTGGACATGTTCAGCTTGGAAAAAAATTCCTAGAACTGGGCAAACCCAGGGTGCCATATAAAACTGGACTAGTTTATAAGAAAAACTGTAAGTTTAGATACAATGGTTCCAAGTTACTAAAACGCTGCTCAAGATGCACGCAACAGCTTTCTTATTTGTTTATTTCTGAGTCAAGACTTGAGCACCTGGGGCTAGCCTGGGCTACATAGAACAATAACATACGTCTCCACAACAATGAAAACTTTCTGTGAGATGGACACTATAAGCATTATAGAACAGCAGACGAGCTTTCCTGACATTGATCACTGACAGGAGATCGCAAAGAAGACGGCAAAGGACCACAATCCTCAGCTATCTGGGAGAGAAAGCTTCATTTGGCGAATATTTCATTAAAAGAAGCTTTTTAAACAGTCATAGTAGCAAACACCTTTAATCCCAGTCCTGAGGCAGAGGCAGGTGGGTCACTGTGAGTTTGAGGCCAGAGTGGTCTATATAGCAAGTTCCAGGACAGCCAGGGTTACATAGTAGAAAGACCCTGTGTCAGAAAGAGAAAGCAACAACAACCCCATTCTTGCTTTATTGCATTAAAAACTTGAGCCTCTTGAGTTTTTGTTTTGTTTCCTAGCCCTGGAGACGGAGCCAGGGAACGGAGCCTGCGAGGCAAGTGCTTTGCCAGCACTGACTAATATCTCAGCCCATGTTTTCAAATTTTCTTGACTTACAGGACAGTAAACAAATCCATCGCTTTTTTCATCAATGAAAACCAATCTGGTTCCATTTGGATCAGGAAATAGTTTTTTCACACCAACAGGATGCCGGTAATCATTAACAAACTGCCAGTCTTCAATGAAGAAATACTGAATAATGCCAGTCTAAAAACAAAAACAAAAACAAATAGAAAAAAAAAAACAAGGTCTAATCAAGGAACTGTAAAATGTGGCTAAGAAATCACTGATTTTCCATGTAAAATTATCCAGAAGATAATCTTAAAGAAAAAAAATATTATGACTCTTGGTAAAGGAAATGCACTTAATAAATTTGGAATAAACGCTAATGCACTTAATATATTTGGAAGGTACAGACTCTGGAGAAATAAAGTGAGAATTCAGAAGTGATTCAATAATCTAGTGACTGTACTATGCTTAGTGATATGCAGTCACAATCCATTTATAGATTTGCTACTTGCTAGGGAAACAAGAAAAAAACCCCAGCAGAACTCAATTAAACAACTACCAACCACATGGCAGGCTGTGCAGTCTGTGACAGCAACTCCACGGCAGGCCAGGAGTCTTGTGAAAGGTTGCCCAAGTCATCTCTCATCCATCTATCTACCTTGGGGAAATGTACACGAAGCAGATTCTTGCCCGTTCCAGGGCTGCATGGAGCCATCCAATTTACTTTCCTTAGGTTTAGCTATGAGTCTGGACTGCTTGGTTGTGGTCCTGGCTCCTTGAGTCTAGTGAGGCCCTCCAGGCTACAGATGACCACATACTCATTTGGCTTGGCTGTGTCCACCCGCTGGAGCTTGCTATCTCCCTACTCATGTACACAACCACATACAAACCAACTGAACTGCTCAGAAGTACTGAGTGATCTGACAGGCTCCACTGGTGAAATCTACAGAACACAGATGGAAAAAGTGTCTATAAAATTCTAATAAATGTTTCCGGAAGATGATAACTCGTTTTTTGAGGCAAGCATTGCCTGATATGAAAACCAGACAAAAGTACTACAGAGAACGAGAAACCAGGTAGAGGAAGCCTTTCATTCCAGCACTCGCAGGGGCAAGTGGATCTCTGTGTGTTCAAGGCCATCTTGGTCTACACAGAATGTTCCAGGTCAGCCAGGGCTACATAGAAGTGATCACCTCACACAAAAAACTAAACAAAAACCTCCAAAAACTGAAATTGTAGTACAACAGGGTTGGAGTTAAGGCCACTGGTTGCTCTTCTGGTAGACCTGGGTTCAATTCCTGACACCAGTGGTGGCACACAACTGTCTGTAACTCTAATACCAGGGGATATGACATCATCTTCTGGTCTCAGAGGCCACCAAGCACATATGTGATACACGGAGATAACATGCAGACAAAGCACCCATATACATAGGATTTAAATTTAAATATATATACATAAATTTAAAAATACAAACAAAAAATTCCCAAAAACCAAGATTACATTTAAACTCAAGTTTTAGCAAATGATCTTTACTATGTAAAAATGAGAATAAATTAGCACACATGAAGGAAAGCCCAGTTGGAAGAGCTATGTGCAAGCAGCAGACAGCCCAGCTGACAGAGTCCCACACGTCAGATTTGAGTCTACCCTTTGCATTACACAATAAAAATTGCTTAAAATCACCAAGCACTCATGCTGCTAGGTTCTACAGAAATATATAAATGGCCAGTCACTTCTTTATTTGTATTGAATTCAATAAAAGGGAAAAACAGGAAGAGGACCGAGATTGTAAAGAAAGAAGCAGAACTTGTCTGTGCTCTGCCTTCCAGAAGCTAATACGTACATCAGTTCCATAGATGAGGAAATCACTAGTTAGGGCGTGGCATAAAATCCGGCACTTATCATCCACTGCTGGAAAGAGCCGAGTCTCACGTTCTTCCTGAGCGTCCAACATTTCATTTTCTATCTAAAACATAAAGATGTTCCATTTAGGGGTTCATTGATTTATCTGAGTATATCAGCTGTACAGCTAGGGAAAGCATCTTTTCCCCAAGTTCACATGAAGGAAGTCTACATAATCAGACTCTCCCTTAGGCCAGCGTATGCACAAAACAGCTGGCCCCCAGGGCAGTCCTGAGCATCTTTATTTAGTGGCAGGTTTATGTGCAGCAGCTCAGCTGCTGTCCAGCTGCTGATTTCCTTGGCTTCCTGCAAGTGGAGTCAAGGAGTAGCTGTGTGCATAGATACGCTGGTCTAGAATCCTGTCCTCACAGGCGCCAGTCTCTGGAACAGCTCGATCCGCAGTTTGGTGAATCCCTACATACAACACGGCCAGTTACAGCAGTGCGTCTGTCCTCTTTAGGTAGTCAGAGCTCATCTATAGTTCCAGATGCAATCACCAGCCAGGTCATTTTATTATACCTGATGCTGTAAGTAGCACTCTTGACACTGACCGGGCTTCCAGGACACTGCGGTAAGAAGTCAACCGCACATCTCACCTCCAGGAAGGCTTTGTGCACCCTTTGCCCACACTGGGCTTTCTAGCTCGTCTGGACATCAAATTCAGGCTCCCAGGATACGACGATTAGACTTACCAAATGTAACTGGATTTTGCCTTCAAAGAGTGCAGCGGCATAGTCGGAATGAAGGCAGATGCTGGCCACCGTTCCCAGATATTCCACATCTTTTAACTTTTTGACAACTGTAGCAATTTCAAAAACATTTAAACATATTAAATCATAGGTAAAAATACTGCATTTATGTATTTGCAGATGATTGTTCAATGTATATTTGGCAAGGATTTTCTGAACCAAACCTTATTTCAGCAACTCTAAAGAAAAGGCCTCTTTTAGCTGCCACACTAAGTAAGTTTTACCCTTGGGGGTTCCCTAGTGGCCCAAGAGGAACAAACAGATAACAGATAAAAATCACAAGCAAAACAAATCATGCTTAAGTAAAAAGAAGTTCGTAGAGTTTCCTACTTAATATGTCACTCCCCGGGCTTTTTATCTGACCCAGAGTTGGGGAAAAGAAAAACCAAGTTCCCTTTATATGTTGATAGCATTATTCAAAGAACAAAACCAGTCAGAAATGGATACTGTCAGTTAAGCACTTTCTGCTTTCCTGTGCCTCAACAGCACCACTGTGTGGAGTGAGGTCACTCACTTAATTTCACCTCCTCTGCTTCCTGATCTCTTTAAAGTAGCTTTATCTTGCAGACAGTCAAGTTCACAGGGTAGCTACAGTCCTTTAGCAGAGACAGAAAGGAACCTCAAAGCCAGGGCCTCTGTAATGGAAACTCTCACAACCATGGTGTCTTTATTACAGGCGCAAAGAACACAATCTGTCTAGAAGTCACGTAAAGATTTTAGAGTGGAAACGAAGCTATTTAAGTTAAGAAAGAGATGTCAGAATGAAGACGAGGGGAGGACTCAGGTTTAAACATCACTTCCAGAGCTTTCTAAATGCCACAGAAATGGAACACCACACAAGAAGACAACACATGGACTTAGACTTGCCGTTTTCACCAAGGACATAAAACCAAGCTCGATTATTCATTCCCACGGCCAGATGATAGAGCCCTACTGCGACAAAGTTGGGCTCCACATCCACGGAGACTGTGATTGGCGGCTCCTGCAACACAGTATTGGAATAGCAGTGAAGCGACTGGTACAACCGTTTTGACTTATAGACAGAGGACAGACCATACGATTTACATACTCCTTCAATGAGGTTGGCCACAGTGACTTCAAGAAGGGAGGTGAGATACGCAATCCTTGTGTGACAGGCATCCCCGAGGATGGGCAACTTGGTCAGGAAGACATGCAGTGAGCCTCTTTGGGTAGACAGTGCTAGCAACTGACCGTCATCAGTCCAGGACAGGGTACCCAGCCCTAAAACAGTTTGTAAAACAAACTATCATTCAAAAATACAATATACTGCTGCAGGCAGTCAAATATGCTTTTTCATGTAAAAGGCATACAAACTTTAGATGTCTTCTTCCCTAAATAATCTTGCCATTTCACTATACTTTAATAGAGAATATGGGCACTGAGTCATTTCCCTGTGGCTCAAGTGAAAGGATCCATCCTTTGTACAGCTGGGATTAGGGTAAAGTCTGCTATAAGTCTCTGATACAAAAGAGTACTTACAACTTTTTAGCCGAGTACTACAACTTAGCACAATTCCTAAAGTAAGGAAACTATTTTAGGGCACTTCAGGGAAGGTGTTAATCTTATTCCTTCTACAAGAATGCAAAGTACACAACTATCACTCTTCTTCACAATGACAACAATATACCAACTGGCTTCAACAAGGGCAATACCTTTATTCTCATCATCCAGATTAATTATGGCATACATGTCTCGCAATTCTGTCAGATCATGGATTTTTATGCTGAAAAGTAAAGAAAAAGGAGCATACATTTCTATTGGGTTCACGCTGGTATTTTATATACATTGTTTCTAGTCACACATACATTGTTTCTAGTCACCCCCTCCCCACTTTCATCCTCCTATCCGCTCTATTCACTGCAGCTTCAGCTGGGAACCAATGGCTTCTTCACCCACCCTCTATCTGTGCTCTGGAGCCTACTTTTAGGTTGCAGGCTGCTGTGAGTAGTGGCTTAGGAAAAACTGGCAGACAAATGGGGGACCCCCGGTTAAGTCAGTGGCACTTTGAATTCCGGTCTGGTCCTTTAACTGGCCTGTTACTTAGCTTTCAAAGCCCTTCAGTCTGTACACCTGTCCCGGTTTACAGTTGGATCAGCGCGAGGCAGGTGGAATATGCTCCATGTAATCTGAAACGCCCATTTTAGTTTTAAGATTGACTTTCTAGCATAGTCCACTTTACTCTTTTGCTCTGAGGCAAACAACCTTTAGATGTCTTCTTTGTTCCACAGCCTTGCTACTTCACTCTATGTTTTCAAGAGACTGTGAGCGTTAATCACGTGAGGATGGACAGGGAAGCAGAGAACTGACAAGCTTTTCTCATTGTAAACATGTTCAAAGAGTCCAAGAAAGTGTGGAGGTCACATGCATATCAATCCCAAAGTTTGCCTGATTCTCTCGAGCATCCCCCACATTCCCAGAAATATGTGACTCTAACTAACCAGTTATCTCCACATGTGGCAGCTTTGTTCAGAGTCTGTGACAAGGCCACACTGGTTAGATTATCCTTATGGTCACGAGCCTTAAATATCTCTTGCCCAACTTCTGGAAAGTGAGTCGAAATAGCCAAAAACATTCCACGGGAAAAGCCAATCATGATGTAGCCGTCGCCATACCTGCAGCAGCATAAAAGGATTAAAAAGGAGACGAGCTATTGAGGGCAAAATGACAAAAACCTAAATGTGATACAATACAATCCATCAAGGCCCTACTGTGTATCAGACAACACGCTAGGTGGTGTCACACATAAACTCAGACTACAATGAGGAAAACGCCATATACAGAATACAAGGTTATAGATGGACTCAGACACAACAGGCAAGCAAAAAACACACATTTCCCCTATAATTAGCTTTTTTGTACATACCAACTATAGCAGACGATGTTGCCATAGACTTGCTGAAACTCCAGATCAACCGGGTTATCTGGTTCATTCAGATGAAAAAGAAACAACATTTTCTTGCCAACTACTGCACTTATCTACCAGAAAAGATCAGAAGATGGGTGGAATGAATTACTTGGCATTTCATGAGAAGACCAACAAACAAGTCCAAACAGCTAAACCCCATTATGAAAACAGCGAGCCAAAGGCGAACGTGCTAAATGCTAACATTAGAATAGAATGTAACTAACAAAAATAGCAAAAAACCATTTACTGATGTACAGTCTGGCAAAGGTCTTTGGCTTTATGTATTTTCAATGTACTCTTTGAGATATATAGTCTTTTGAAGTCTCTGTACCTCTCCTCAGATCTTGTGCTGTTTAGGAGAGTGACTTGAGCATAATTTTGCTGCAGCTGAATTTACTTTGGCAGTATAGGCAGACTCTTTTATTTAAGAGGCTGCTTGCTTGTGAGGCAGCCAGGTTAGGTGTGCGTTCCTAAGGGCAGGCTTGCTGACTTCCATCACTTTCCATCACTTGCTGTGTAGCTGAAGTGGGACCCCGGTGTTACTCCCTCAAAAGGAGAACATACTACAGTTGTCACTGGAGGGCACCCTAATGTCAGGGAGGGAGAAGTGTATTCTAACTTATGTTATAGATGACACCTGGCTGTACTCCCTGGATTCTAAAATGTCACCAAGTACAACAGCACCGAGTTAAAACACAGCCTTTCAGGAAATGAACACCACCTCCTCCCACATTTTCGTGTTGATTATGAAAATTATCAGGACTCTAGAATGTTACAATCCAGCAAAGAAATTGTACCTGTTACAGAAACATAAGCTACGATCTTTAGAGCTGTTTACCATTTGACAATGTGGGAAAAAAAATCTTAAATCACACAGAAATCAGTGTTTCTATTCTTAAAGGGACCTCTATGTTTTGCTGCCACAGGAATGGCCACAGCCACATCTGCCGTAAGAGGAAATGCCCTCACCTGCTGGGGTGTGAGGCAAGTAGCAATGGCAGACACAATTTTTAGGTCTGAGAGACTAAGACTCACCTTGATTAAAGACACAATAAATTTATCCAAGTCTGAGCCTGATGAGAAATGGAAGTTGAATGAATACTCTACCAAACTACCAAATGATTTGGGTGTGGGCTTGAATTCGGATGCTTACTGTGTTTTCAGCAGAAGAAATTCGCTCATCTGTCTTGCTTGTGGAGAACTTGATGTCACTTGGCTCTGATTTCACTGGTGTCTACAGGGGCAAGAAGTATCATCACTGTGAACAAAATCAAATCCCTCTCGCCAGGCTGGAGCCCAGTGACAGGACACACACTAAGCGTGTCTGAAGTCCTAGTTTCAGTTCAAAATTCCTTCCCTCTCTAAAACAAACCTTAGAGATTCATTAGATTTTAATAAAACACGAAGCTTGCTTCTACTTATGATGAATTTTGGATTGTGAACCTGAGAATCCTACTGTCACAAATACCTAGAAATTATGGATGAAACAGAATGTGTACTCTTTTAAGGAGACAGTTAAGCTCAGGGAAGAATGTACAGAGATCAGCAGATACCACACTGAAAGCAGAGAGGGTGTGAGCATGCTCAACCTGCAGCTCCAGCACAGCTGGGGTTGGGGAGGGGCAGCAGGGAAGCCTGCTTCTTAGCCGGTGGGCTGGTCAGAGAAAACATTGTTCATTTCAAAAATGCGATCCTTGGCCTGCTTTCCTATCCTTTTTATGGCCTGGGGTTCCAGCATACACACTGAGGAGCCCGGGAGTTCCTAAGGGGAAAAACTTCAACAAAAAGCTGAAGAAGCCAGGCCCATCATACCCTCAAGTGCTGAGCCAAATGCTCCAAGCCTGACAGACTCTGAAGAAGATGAGCTTAAAGTTCAAAACAATGTAATTCACAGAGGAACAAGACACTGAGAGTCCCCAAAACACAACCGTCAGAGACAGAGCAAGAGAGATTATATAATGAAAAGAGACAGGAGGCTACTCATAAAAAACGAGAAAGGGCATATTAAAAAAATTTTGGTAGACTGTACTTTTTATTTTTCAGTAGATTTTTAAAATTTTTTTTTATTTATTCACCATTGCTGTCTTCAGACACACCAGAAGAGGGCATCAGATCCCATTACAGATGGTTGTGAGCCACCATGTGGTTGCTGGGAATTGAACTCAGGACCTCTGGAAGAGCAGCCAGTGCTCTTAGCCTCTGAGCCATCTCTCCAGCCCTTCAATAGTTTTTTTTTTTTAAGATTTATTTTACGCGTATGATTTTGCTTGCATGTATGTCCATGCACCATATGTGTGTCTGGTGCCCTCAATCCTAAGAGGGAGTTGAAATTGGAGTTATGAAACACTGTAAATTTCCATGTGGACACTGGGAATTGTACCCCAGCCCTGGACAAGAGCAAGTGCTCATAACTGCTGGGCCACTCCTGCAGCCCGGCAGACTGTACTTGAGTGCTGTAGGAGATGTATTTGGCTGGGTCAAGTTCTGGAAATGGCATTGTTGGGCTGGTACTGCCTGTATAGTTTTGTCCGTCCCAAAGAGCCATATCATTTTTATCTACAGCTTCCCCAACAGAATACAGAGTCACGTCCTATGTCATTTGTCAGTGTGATAGGTGAGCAGTGACGTCTCAGTGTGGCTCTCACATTCTGCAATGCTGAGTTTCATCATGATCCTGTTAATTATTTTATACACGTGTACATTGCCTTTTCAGATATTTCAAGCAGAGTTTTTAAAGAACTACCAAGTATTTTCTAAAAATTAAATGTAGAATGATCGCAATTTAAGACTTCCAGGAGACTGAGGCAGAAGGATGGCCATGTGTTTAAAACCAGCCTGGGTTATGTCATGAGTTCCAGGCCAGCCTGGGCTACATAGTGAGGCCTTGTCTCAAATGCAAAGAACAGTGGGCTGAAATGCAGCTCAGGGGTAGGGCACATAACTGGCACAGCACACAACTCTAGGTTCAATCTCTCAAGCTTCAAAACCAAGACAAGACTGAATGGCCAAACCAGTCTCTAGCCTCCAGAAGCCAGACGTCTGCAGAGCAGGGCAAACAGAGTGAGGCCATGCAACAGCACTGGAGTGATTTTTTTGAACCACCACAGAGACACAGCAGAAGAGGCAGTAAGTGTGAGGCGGGCTTCACCCACTACGTGACACCTCCAGTGGTATGCCGAATTTTGGAAGGAGACTTCTTAAGGTTAGAAAGCGGAAACAGTTATCGTGTATGCAAATGTAATGAGTTAGCAAGATGTAATGAGCTCCTGTGGGAAAAAGATATCCCAAGGTCATTCATGTGGGCACCTGGATTGGCAGCGCCTCGGCATACAAACAGTGTCTCTATTGTTCTGTTTCTAAAGGGCACCAGAATAGAATGATCAAAACCGGAAGGTTCCTGGAACTCATGTCAGAGTAAACAGCTTTGAGAATGCCAGAAGAATCTTAAAAACTATCCTAGTTTGAGGCAGTGCTATGGCGCGGTGGACAAAAGGTGTTTGGCCTATATGCCAGATAACCAGAGCTTGAATCCCAGAATCCATAAAAAGGCAGAAGGAGAGAGCTGATCTCCATTCATGTGCTGTAGCACACGTGTGCACTCATGCACATCACATGTGCACACATGCATGAGCACACATGTGGGCATGACCATATGACTGAGCCGTGGCCCATTTAACAAGACAGGAATGGAAACTGGTTTTAAACGCATGGCCATCCTTCTGCCTCAGCCTCCTGGGAGTCTTAAATTGTGATAATTCTACATTTAAGTTTTAGAAAATACTTGGTAGTTCTTTAAAAACTCTGCTTGAAATATCTGAAAAGGCAATGTACACGTGTATAAAATAATTAACAGGATCATGATGGAACTCAGCATTGCAGAATGTGAGAGCCACACTGAGACGTCACTGCTCACCTTTCACACTGACAAATGACATAGGACATGACTTTGTATTCTGTTCGGGAACAGAATACGCTTTTGGCTCAGTTCCTTCACTGATTTCTTGTGCTTTGCTTCCCTTTCTCCCTTCCCTGGGGCTGAAATGCAGATATAATCCTGGGCCAGTAGCTTTCGGCTGGCAGATAAGAATGTATCCTAGAAAAAGGCGGAAGCTAAGATGGAAGCGAGCTGGCATTCTGGTCACCCACCCGCTTCTCTACTGCTGCACGAGAAAGACAGGAAAACATAATATGCCAACTGTCATGTTCTTATAGTCCTTACAATTTGGAACTTATAATTCAGTTATTATTTACTTATTTACTGGTTCTAAGGATTGAGCACAGAGTCTCGTGAACGAAGCCACACTCCCAACCTTTGTGATAACATTTGCCTGCACTCTGTCTTATTTAGGTTGTTTTCAGTCTTTTAAGCTTCACAGACTATGATCAGTTTTACTGACTGTTACCAAAAGCTCCCAAAGCTATAAGGCATAAAAACTGTACCACAAAATTTGGTAACTCATCATGAAAGGCCATGTGTCTTTTAGAAGAATCCCTTGTATCACGGCAGGAGTGTGTGTAAACAGGAAACTCGCAGTGAAGAAACTTTTACAACAACTTTTGCTTAATTAGAAATAAGAGGCTCAAGAGAGCTCCATGAATTTCTTCCTGTCCACGCTCCATCACCTCCTACCAGGCTCCAACTCTTCAAAGGTTCCCCTATTTCACTATAGTATGTACATGAAAGACCAGACTTCAGACACATGACACTGGGGCGATAAACCACATTCAACCACAGCACACTCCATGGGAGAGAACCACATGGCAAAAAATCAGGACTGACAGTGGATAGTGTGATTCTATATAGGACCAGAAATATGCAAGGGGCTGAACTCTACCAACAGCTACACGAATGAGCTTAGAAACAGCCTTGTGGAAGAGCCTGAGGCAGAAGCACTGAGGTGTAGACTGTACACACAGTACACTAGGCGCTGAGGTGTAGACTGTACACACAGTACACTAGGTGTTCAGGTGTAGACTGTACACACAGTACACTAGGCGCTGAGGTGTAGACTGTACACACAGTACACTAGGTGCTGAGGTGTAGACTGTACATGGTACACTAGGTGCAAGGTGTAGACTGTACACACAGTACACTAGGTGTTCAGGTGTAGACTGTACACACAGTACACTAGGTGCTGAGGTGTAGACTG
>JANHMN010000007.1:4897422-4941508 GCA_030674055.1 Rhabdomys pumilio | reverse complement strand
GTACACACAGTACACTAGGTGCTGAGGTGTAGACTGTACACACAGTATACTAGGTGCTGAGGTGTAGACTGTACACACAGTACACTAGGGGCTGAGGTGTAGACTGTACACACAGTATACTAGGTGCTGAGGTATAAATGGTATACAGAGTACACCAGGGCACTGAAGTATAGACTGTACACACAGTACACTAGGGCTGTCCAAAGAATAATTTTCCCAGTGGTGATACTAGGTAGCCATTGACAATACAGATTCTCTCAAGAAGAGACCGTCTCAGGATCAAACCAAGTTTGGGAAATTTCAACAGAAGAAAGATTTCATCTTAATTGAGATTTAGTCAGGATTACTTTGGAAAGTATTTAACATATTCATTAAGGATATTTGCTTTAGAATCAGGAAGCTTGATTCTGAGTCCACAATTCTCTAGTTCTTAACATTTATCAGCATGCCTGCATAAAATAAAACTTCACAAACACACTGACTATAACCACAGAGCTGATAATCCATTTGATAGCAAAGGGCAAAACATATTTCCTTTAATAGCTAACTTATTCATATTAAAGAAAAAATTCCTAATAATACATAAAAGAGATTTGTGTGTGTGTGTGTGTGTGTGTGTGTGTGTGTGAGAGAGAGAGAGAGAGAGAGAGAGAGAGAGAGAGAGAGAGAAAGAGAGAGAGAGAGAAAGAGAAAGTTTGTGCACTTATGTGTATCTGGGTGCTGCATATGTTTGGGAGCTGACTCCTATCATCTGTGCAAACATCTTGAGCCATATACCCTGACAAGAGACTTGTTTTCAACAGCCTACAACAGCTAAGCACACTCTGATAAACATCTTGTTTATCCCACATATCTTGTTTTGCTGTTTAGTGCCCCCAGCTGCACCGTGTACACAGTATCCACGACTACAAGGTATGTGGCAAAGCATATAAATACCCCAGATTTATTCCTTTCAATAAAGAAGACTAGAGAATTGATCACACAACCTGTCTTGTTTCCACTCTTCGTGTCTCTTCCCCTCCATCCCCACTCTCTCTCTTGCTAGACCCTGACCCTCTGACTGGAGCAGCAGCTCGGGTGGGGACAAGTGGCCCCCAAGTCGGGCAGTGTGGGCCTCGACACATATGTGTATGGATACATGGGAACAGAAAAGGGTTTTGATACTTAAAACATAAAACTGGGGGCTGGAGAGATGGCTTAGTAGTTAAGAGCATTTGTTGCTCTTACAGAGGACCCAGGTTCAGTTCCCAGTGCCTACAAAATCGTTAGTAAGCATCTATAACTCCAGTTCCAGGAAATCCAACACCCTCTTCTGACTTCAGTGGGTACCAGGCATGCACATGGTATATATACATGACTACAGGCAAATGCTCATACACAAAAAGTAAAATAATATCAGTATCTTTAAGAGTATGGAATCATAAGCGTATTCCACATAGTGACTTAAAAAACCTTTTATACATTAATTTGACATAAAGTTGTTTATTACAAGGAAAAATGAACATCTCACATAGAAAGATGGCGATGTGTTACCTGTCTTATTGTGTCACCTTCCTGGTTACTAACTGTAATCATCTTATCTTCACCTCCCAAAGCAAGGAGATTCTCCGTATTCCAACATCCACATGTGATTTTCTTAGTATGTTTTCCTGAAAAAAAGAGGCAATTTTTGCTGACATGTGGACTTCTCAAAACAGATAAATGAAAAATTAGTGATGCTAATCTCATGTGCCATGGGATTGAATAGACAAGGGGTTCTACTCCCATGAAAGCCCTTCGTGTCTACACAAACTTATATCAAACACTTTATCACTAAGCTAGAAATTTAAATAATGGCATATAAGAACTTTTTGTCTGGATAATATAAACAGGCCTTATTGGGGGGGAAAATGTTTTCCTCTACAAATTTTGTTGACTTATCACGGAACCTAATTAGTAATATCTTAAAAGAAGCAAATCCCACAGCAGTACAGTTCTCCTCACTACTATCTGATAAGTCTTGATATAAGCGGACTTACCACGCACAGTTTAGCTGTTCATGGATAACTGTAGTATAATTCACACTAACACTGAGTAAATGTGAATGGCCTAGTGAGACGCGTTAAGAGGGGAGTCTCCTCTCTACCATAGAGGTAGAGATTAAGGGACAATAGGGGACACATGTGAGTGTGTTCAGTAAAACTGCAGCAGTTTTTCCTGAGCTTTCATCTGAGGTTGGTTGGTTGAACATAAGGACTCAGAACCCAAAGCGTAGCGAAGGCCCATCTGCTACAGCGTGAGAGGAGACACATCAGGAGGAGTCTGCAGGAAATTAGGCAGAAAATATGAGGCCATCCCACAACTTTAGCCAGGAGTGTGATAAGACACTGCACCCTGGACATAACTGGAGGGGACCCCTACGATACTTTCTGAACAATTAAGAGGGTTTTGGAGAGGTTAAATCTGGAGTGCTCACAGGTATCTCACAGGAGTGGGGTGGGGTGTGTGGGGGGTGTTCAGTAAGAACTTGCAGGTGTGAGTCCAACCAGCAGTGGGGAGGAGACTCAGGAGTTCTCGGGTTATGGACAGTGTTTCAAATCGGGAGACCAGAGCACAAAAGTGGAGGGAGTGTTCAGAGAGAGGATCCTTCAGAGAGACTGTGTTGATGTTGGATTAAAGGACTCAGGTGGTGCAGCGAAACCAGGAAGGGGAAGGATGACGTGGAGAGAGGCTGAAAGATGCCAAAGACAAATGCCTTTCTTCTTGAAAGTTATTTATTTATTTACTAGTGTGCTTATGTGTGTGTGCATGTGCACACACATGGTTATGCATATGTGCATGTGTGTTCTACAGCGCACATGCAGAGGTCAAAGGACAACCTTTTAGAGTTGATTCTCTCCTTCACCATGCAGGTTTCAGGGACTGCATTCATGCTGTTAGGTTTGGCAGCAAGTGCCTTTACCTGCTGAGCCATCTCACTGGCCCATAAATTCCTTTCTTTACCAAAGAAAGGGAGAAGAAACCTTTCTTTTTCCTATACACTGTCACTCTGCTTAAAACTCAGGTTAAACATAACATCAGTAAGAACAGTTATCATGAACTTAGAGTACTCTGGTGACCTAGTGGGAGTAATGACCTAGTACTTCTGGTCACTCTGGTGACCGAAATGGGAGACTGGCATTATTTAATTAAACTGTCCTAACTAATGTGTGTGCATATCAGAATGCTGTACAGCCAGAAACACCAGCATCTTGTCGAGCTCAAAGGCACAGATCAGTACAACATGAAATGCGTATTTGGTTACTATACAGCGCTGGTGGATCAAGCAGCCATGGGTGGGATGACCTGATTTTAAGTAAAGTTAAGAAGAGGAACTAGAGAGATAGCCCAGGGTTAAGAGCATTTGCTGTTTTCCCAGAGGACCCAACATCAGTTGCCAGCACCCAGAGCAGGTGGTTGACAACCTCTATAATCTCAGCTCCAGTGGGTCCAACACCTCTGGCCTCCACCACATCTGTGCTCATGTGCACCAATACCTAAACATAGTTTAAAATAATAAAAATAAATCTTTCTTAAAAAGGTTAAAAGGAAACAGGGCTGAGCCACGAATCCCAAACAAGTAAGAGAGAGGCAACAATATATTTATCTAAAGGGCCTGAGATGGGCAATTAATTCTAGTTTTTTCAGCTATGTCTTTATATGATTATTAAGTAAGAATGTGGCACTGGGCAGTGGTGACACACACCTTTAAATCCCAGCATTTGGGAAGCAGAGGCAGGAAAATATCTGAGTTCCAGGATAGCCTGGTCTACAGAGAGAGTTTTAGGACAGCCAGGGCAAAGAGAAAAACCCTGTCTCAAAAAAAAAAAAAAAAAAAAAAAGTATGTAGCAGAATCATATTCACATTAAATACAGATTACACATAACATTATGTTCGTATGACAGCCTGTTATGAGAATGATCATACTCTAACATACTATTTCCATACACATCCAGTGTCCAAATCTCTGGGGCTTATAAATGTACTGGAAGACATTTTCAGAGATAAAGCAGGAAACAAAATGCCTACAGGAGTCGTACAATTTATACAGAAAAAGTTGACTTTTGTCACTGGGAGGAAATTTTAAGTTTGGTCTTTCTAATAGATTAATGATGTTTCTATTTATCTCTCATCATTAAAATTAAAATTAATACTAAGGAGATAAATAAATGTGAAAATAATTTGAAATGACTCACTGCTCTTAATGGAAAATGCTTCCTCACATGTCCTGTAGGCGCCTCCCTTAGTGGCGGGGATGCTTTTCGGGCCACCTGCATGCAGTTAGCCTGGTCACTCATCAGAGTGATGCTACAGTGAAAAGGGCCAACCTTCAAGGGTATTCAAGGGCCAAGGCCAAGTGAACAGAGGAGGGAGGAGCCAGAGCACTCCATACAAGGTCAAAGGGCAAATTACTCACATCCCAAAGTCTGCATTCAACTGGTGTTCGGAGACCAGGTGGGGTAAGGATTAGGCGCATGGATATCCCCCATGGAAGCAGTCACTGACTGTTTTGGTTCACTTACTATGTGGATTAAAATTAGTATATGGTATAACACAACCACACTGACTAAATTAACCAACATGTGGGGTCAACAGGTGTTGATATGCATATGAACTATTCCATGTCTAGAGATACAACCTGGATGTGAGAGGGGAAATGGGTACCATTGATGTCCTGATGGCCAAAGACACAGGCTGACCTTAATTCAGTCTGTCCTGTGCACTTCAGGAAATCTTAGCAAGCAGGAAAGCGATCTTCTTCTTAGATGGACCAGGGAAACCTTTCTCTACACATTTTTCCATGTCGTCTCAGAGAAACCTGAGACAATGGAACTGACTCTCAGAAAAGCATTGCAAACATGTAGCAGTGTTTCTAGGCAGAACCTACCAAGAACAGGAATCTTTCGAGATGTCTGATGGTTATAGATGAGCAAATTCCCTTTAATGGTCCCAACAGCCAGGAAACTTCCAGTTTTTGACCAAAGAAGGAAAGACATTTGATCCCTGTAACATTAAGATATAGATTACAGAACAATTCACAATCATAGCCCCTTAATCATCCTCTAAGAAATACTTCATGTATAACTTTAACTTCTGCTTAGAAGCTGAAGTGCGCCATTATAGTTCATGACCTTTTAGCTGTAATCCTAGCACTAAGGAGGCAGAGGCAGAAGCAGGCAGATCTCTGTGAGTTCAAGGCCAGCCATGGCTATATAGTAAGACTCTGTTTCAAGAAAAAACAAAACAAATAAACAAAAAAATTCACACAGCTTATGTTTTTTAGATGAAGACCACATGCTAAAAGAATTTTGGAGGTGGCAGAGAGATGGCTCAGAAGCTAAGAACATTAGCTGGACCCATGTTTGATTACCAGCACCACCCCCATGGTAGCTCACAACTGTAACATCAGTTGCTGGAGATCTTCTGGCCTCTGAAGGCACCAGGAATACATGTGTTTCACAGTCATACATGCTGGCAAGACCATACATAGAAGGCAAAATTTACATATAATATAAATAAATAAAAAATTTAAAAGAAAAATTGGAGACAATAAGATAATCTTGGAAGCAGGTAGATTCAAAATTAATAATAATAATAATAATGATAATGATAATGATAATAATAATAATAATAATAATAATAATAATAATAATAAATATAGACTTTAATTGCTATAGAACCTCAAATTCATAAGGTGATTTGTGTTACTAATGATGGTTTTGACTATAATTATGGTAAAAATTTTAATGGAAACTGTTGGAACATGGATCAAGAATGGAGTTGAAAGAAAAGAATTCTGAGTGCTTGTGAAAAAACTACAAGAAAATAAGACAGTCCTGAGAACTCAGTTTCTTCAAAAACAGAATTGTTTTTGGAATGTGTTTGCATGCTCTTCTTAGGTGCAGTGGATAGGAGTGAGTTTACTTCAGATTATTCATTACAATTGGCTATTGTTATTTGTTTATATGCCTCTATGGAAAACCATGTTTTTGCAAATTGTGGTTTGTCTGCCCTGTGTGGTCTGTCCACCTCGTGCAGCTTGCCCTTGCGCCTGTACACTTTTCTCACATGACTCTACTTAACCCTCAGAGAATAAATTGTCTGATGCTCTGAATAAAGCTGGCTCTTGCATGAGACTTTAGTCCACCTCAATAATCAACTTCATTCTCCTAAGTCCCACTGGCTCTAGAGTGGTGACATGAAATTTAAGCATTGTTTTTTGTTTGTTTGTTTTATTTTGTTTTAAGGTAGTTTTTGAGGTCTAGGAAGATGGCTTTGTAAACAAAGTTCTTGGTACACAAGTATGAGGGGAGCAGATTGAATTTTCAGAATCTGTGTAAATGCCTGGTGGGCCTGTCTGTAATTTCGGTGTTTGTAAGACAGGAGTGGGATCCCCAGAGCAAGCTAGCTAGACTACCCACACTGGTAAGCTCTGGGTTCAGTGACTAATGTGGAGAGTGATCAAGTGATCAGCCCTGGGTCTCTACACACACACACACATACAAATGGCACCACATACAATTTCACAAGGGGTGAAGCAGGGACAAGTAGCTTTCAATAACATGGCAAATTAAATTGGGGGAACCATTGGGAATTAATAACCTTTAAAAGGGTATATCTTGGCTGAGCATATATTTTAGTGGTGGAGTATATGGGTGAACAAAGCCCTGGGTCAATTCCTAGCTACACCAAAAAATTAAAAAGAAAAAGAATTCTATTGGTTGCTCCACTGCTATATTACAAGGTTGTCCAGAAGCAGGCAGAGAGAACACTCTTGTCTAAAAGTTTCTTAAATTACATGTGTGATGTGAGTGGTGGCTGTGATGTCACAGCTAGAGGAAAACTTGTAGGTGCTGGTTCTTCCTTCCACCACATGGGGCCTGGGATCAAACTCAGCTCATCAGTTTGGGGCCTTATTGCCAGTCCCAAGTGAGTCACATGCATTCTGTGACTCACAGCTTGTCTATTTCTATGGTTCTCTGCAAAAGGAAATGCTAACTTTCTGAAGATTAGCTCCTTCATATACTGAGGGGAAAAAAATCACAATGAATCACAACAGAACAACTCAAAAATTTAATCCCAGAGCCAGCAGCATCGCCCCAAGGTTGTTGGAAATGCCACTTATCAGATCCCATCTCAGACACACTCAACCAGAGAGTCAGGGCATTGGGCTACCTAGAAATCTGAGTATTACCAGCTCGTCTAAATGATCTTCTAAATGATTCCAATGTAGCTACATTCTGAGTGCCACAGTGTTTTTAAGCACTTTTTTTTTTCTGTTTCCCACAACACTGAGTAAGGATAAAGGTTAAATGGGAGGAGACTTTGTCTGGCTAACCTGTAATCAAAGCACCAAAAACTCAGCGTGCAGTTGATACAATTTGAATCACTGAATTCAGTGTGAAAGGTCATACATATGATGATACTTGGAAGTGAAATACTAAAAAAGTATATGAAAGGTTAGCTGCAATAACACGTGAATAAAGTAAACATTTAGTTAAAAATCTATTGTAGGGCTGGCTTAACAGGTGAACACACTTGCTACCAAGTCTGATGATGTAAATTAAATCCCTGGAATCCACACATAAGTGTATACACACAGTCATGAACACATGCATGCTGTCATGCACACATCCATATCCATTTACAAACTAACTAACTAACTAACTAACTAACTAACTAACTGCTGACAGAATGAACTGCATCCTTCTTTCAGGAGACACATGGAGGTGAGAGAGAGCACAGCCTGCCGTGTGCTTGCTGTCTACTTTTTGTTCAATGTAGGGTCTTTCACTGTACACCACTGCTGTCATCTCACCTCCAGATTTTCCATATAAATTTTGTCTCATCATTTTCATTTTCAGTGTGTTCACCAAAAGACTTCTTAAAAGAAGGTAATCCTGGAGATGGAAAACCTAGGCAAGAGAACAGGAACTGTAGACACAACGCGAACAGAACACAAGAGATGGAAGAGAAAATCTCAGGTGTAGAAGATACAATAGAAAAAAATTTGGTCAAGGAAAATGTTAAATCTAAAAAGTTCCTGACACAAAACATCCAGAAAATCTGGGACATTATGAGAAGAAGAAACCTAAGAGTAAAAGGAATAGAAAAAGGAGAAGATTCCCAGCTTTAAGGCCCAGAAAATATTTTCAACAAAGTCATAGAAGAAAGTTTCTTCAACTTAAAGAAAAAGATGACTATAAACATACAAGAAGCCTACAGAACACCAAACAGATTGGACCAGAAAAGAAAACCCTCCTGCCACATAACAAACTAAACACGAATTGTACAGACCAAGGAAAGAATATTAAAAAGCTGCAAGGGAAAAAGGCCAGATACAATATAAAAGCAGACCTTTCAGAATTATACCCAACCTCTCAAAAGGGAGACTCTAAAAGCCAAAAGGGGGATGGGCAGATATCTTGCAGTCTCTAAGAGACCACAGACTACTATACCCAGAAAAACTTTCAATCACCATAGAAAACATCCAGAAAAATACATAGAAATAATCCAGGAAAAAGCAAAGTTAAATAGTATCTACCCACAAATCTAGCCCTACAAAAGATACTAGAAAGAAAATTCCAACCCAAGGAGGCTATCTACATCCAAGAAAACACAGAAAATAAATAATCCCACACCAGCAACACCTAAAGAGGGTAGGCACACACCGCCACTGCAACCACCAACATTAAAATAACAGGAATTCAAAATATCGGTCATTAATATCTCTCAACATTAATGGAATCAATTCCCCAATAAAAAGACACAGGCTAACAGAGTGGATATAAAAACAAGATCCATCATTCTGCTGCATATTAGAAATAGCTCAGCCACAAAGATAGATTAGCTCAAAGTAGTGGAAAAAGATTTTCCAAGCAAACGGACCCAAGAAGCAAGCTGAAGTAGACATTCTACAGCCAAAATTAATCAAAAGAGAAGGAGAAAACACTTCATACTCATCAAAGGAAAAATCAACAAAGATAATGTTTCAATTCTGAATATCTATGTCCCAAATGCAAGGGTACCCACATTTGTAAATGAAACATTATTAAAGCTTAAATCACACATTGAACCTGTGTTAGTTATGGTTTTACTACTGTGAACAGACACTATGACCAAGGCAACTCTTATAAGGACAATATTTAATTGGGTCTGGCTTACAGATTCAGAGGTTCAGACTAGTATCTTCAAGGTGGGAGCATGGCAGCATCTTGGCAGGCATGGTGCAGAGCTGAGACTTCTACATCTTCATCTGAAGGCTCCTACTAGAAGACTGAGTTCCAGGCAACTAGGATGAGGGTCTTAAAGCCCATGCCCACAGTGACACACCTACTCCAACAAGGCCACACCTCTGCAACAGGGTCACACCTTCTAATAGTGCCACTCCCTGGACCAAGCATATGCAAACCATCACAGAACCCCACAGCTTAATAGTGGGAGACTTCAACACCCAACTCACACCAGTGAATAGGTCAGGCAGACAGAAACTAAACAGAGAAATAAGGAAACTAACAGATGTTATGAATAAAATAAGCCTAACAGATATCTATAGAACATTTCACCCAATCACAAAAGAATACACCTTCTTCTCAGCACCTTATGAAACCTTCTCCAAAACTGATCATATACTTGGTCACAAAGCAAGTGTCAACATATATAAGAAGAGTGCAATAACTCTCTGTATCTTATCACTACCATGGATTAAAGCTGGATTTGAACAACAGAAACAATAGAAAACCTAAGAACTCATGGAAACTGAATAACTCTCTACTCAGTGATAACTGGTCAGGAAAAAAAAAATAAAGAAACTAAAGACTTTCTAGAATTTAATGAAAATGAAGGCCCAGTATACCCAAACTTACTGGACACAATGAAAGCAGTGCTAAGAGGAAAGTTCATAGCACTGAGTGCCTTCAAACAGAAACTGGAGAGGTCTCATACTAACAGCCTAACAGCACAGCTGAAAGCTCTAGAACAAAGAGAAGCAAACATGCCCAAGAAGACCAGATGGCAGGAAATAATCAAGCTCAGGGCTGATATCAATAAAGTAGAAATTAAGAAAGCAATACAAAGAATCAATGAAACCAAGAGTTGGTTCTTTGAGAAAACCAACAAGATAGACAAACCCTTAGCAAAACTAGCTTAAAAGGTAGAGAGAATATCCAAACTAATAAAATCAAAAATGAAAAGGGTACATAACAACAGACACTGAGGAAATCTGAAGAATCATTAGGTCTTACTTCAAAAACCTGTACTTCACAAGATTGGAAAATCTAAATGGAATGAATGGTTTGCTTGATACCAATTACCAAAGTTAAATCAAGATCAGGTATACAATTTAAGAAGATCTATAACCCTTAAGGAAATAGAAAGCTATTAAAAATCTTCCAACCAAAAAAATATCCCAGGACCAGATAGGCATAATTCTACCAAACTTTCAAAGAAGGGCTAATACCAATACTCCTCAAATTATTCTACAAAATAGAAACAGAAGGAACATTGCAGAACTCATTCTATGAGGCCACAGTCACCCTGATACCTAAACAACACAAAGACTCAACAAAGAAAGAGAATTTCAGTGATGCAAAAATACTCGATAAAATAGTTGCAAACCAAATCCAAGATCACATCAAAACCATCATCCACCATGGTCACGTATGCTTCATCCCAGGGATGCAAGGATGGTTCAACATATGAAAATCCATCAATGGAACCCACCATATAAACAAACTGATAGAAAAAATAAAACTTACATGATCGTCTCATTAGATGCTGAAAAACACTTTGACAAAATCCAACACCCCTTCATGATAAAACTGCTGGAGAGATCACAGTTGATTTTATTGTGTTTAAAGGCACCTTAGATTTGCGTACCTAAACACAATAAAGATAATACACAACAAGCCAACAGTCCACATCAAATAAAATGGAGAGAAACTTAAAGCAATCCCACTAAAATCAGGAACAAGACAAGGCTGCCCACTCTCTGTATTTATTCCATATAGTACTTGAAATTCTAGCTAGAAAAAATAAGATAACTGAAGGAGATCAAGGGGATACAACTTAAAAAGGAAGAAGTCAGGTATCACTATTTGCAGATGATATGACAGTGTATATAAGTGACCCCAAAAATTCTACCGGAGAACTCCTACAGCTGATAAACAACTTCAGCAAAGTGGCTGGATACAAAATTCACCAAAAAACAAAACAAAACAAAACAAAACAAACAAACAAAACAAAACAGTAGCCCTTCTTTACACAAACAATGAACAGGCTAAGAAAGAAATAAGGGAAACAACACCTTTCATAATAGCTATAAATAATATAAAATATTTTGCTGTAAATCTGACCAAACAAGTGAAAGATCTGTATAATGAAAACTGCAAGTCTCTGAAGAAAGAAACAGAGGAAAATATCAGAAGATGGAAAGATCTCCTATGCCTACAGGATGTGCAGGGGTAAAGATGGAGCAGAAACTGAGGGAATGAGCAACCAGTGACTGGCCTAACTTGAGACCCAGGCCATGAGAGAGAGCCCCAACCCTGACACTATTAGTGATATTCTGCTATAACTGCAGACAGGAGCCTAGCATGACTGTCATCTGAGAGGCTTCACCCAGCAGCTAATAGAAACATATGCAGAGACCCACAGACAAACATTAGGTGGAGCTTAAGGAATTCTGTGGAAGAGGGGGAGGAAAGATTGAAGGAGCCAGAGAGGACAAAGGCAAGAAATCTACAGAATCAACTAACCTGGGCCCACAGGGGTTCAATGAGAACCACTAACCAGAGAGCATGCGTGGGATGGACCTAGGCCCCCTGAACAATGTCACAGATGTACAGCTTGATCTTCATGTGGGGCCCTAACAGAAGGAGCAGGAGCTACTTCTGACTCTGTTGTCTGCCTTTGGATTCCTTTCCTCTAACTGGGCTGCCTTGTCTGGCCTCAATAAAAGAAGATGCACCTAGTCCTATTGCAATTTGATACGCCAAGGCAGTGTGGTACTCATGGGAAGCCTCCCTTCTCAGAGGAGAAAGGGAGAGGTGGGGTGGGAGAGCTAAGGTGAGAGGGAGGGACTGGAAGGAGGGGGTGGGAAGCTGCAATTGGGATGTAAATTAATTAATTAATTAATTAATTAATAAAAAGAAGTTATTTCACAATCATAATATCTTTAGTCTTTTGCCTTTGTTTTCTGACAGGGTCTCTCTACATAGTCCTGTCTGTCCTGGAACTCTCTATGTAGACTAGGCTGGCTTTGGATTCAGAGATCTGCCTATTTCTGGGGGAAGATGTGTGCCACCATGAGTGGCCATAACATCTTTAGTCTAATTAACAGGAGAATTACACACATCAACCATAAAAGGAATGGGGTTTTTCTGTCATAAGAAAACGAATACAGGCATGATGGTATAGGTTTGTAATCCAGCACTTAGGAGGCAAGAACAGGAGGGTCAGGGTTCAAAGTCATCCTTACTACACAATGAGCTCCAGGTCAGACTGGGCTAAATGAGATAGTGCTTCAAAAAAACCCAAACCAAAACAAAGCAAAACAAAGCAGCAGCAGCAGCAGCAACAACAACAACAACAACAACAACAACAACAACAACAACAACTCATGGCTAGGCATGGTGGCACACAAATGCCTTTAATCCCAGCTCTTAGGAGGCAGAGGCAGGCAGATCTCTGTGAGTTCTAAGCCAGTCTGGTTTATATAGTGAGTTCCAGAACAGCCAGGGCTACATCATGAGATCCTGTCGCAAAATGAAAGAAAACACCAAAAAGGCAACTTTTAAAAAAAAAAGGGGGGGGGGGGAGGAACTCAGGCTGGAGAGATGGCTCAGTGGTTAAGAGAACTGGTTGCTCTTCCTGAGGTCTTGAGTTCAATTCCCAGCAACCACATGGTAGCTCACAACCATCTGTAATGAGATCTGGTGCCCTCTGGTGCCCTCTTCTGGCCTGCAGACATTCATACAGACAAGATGCCGTATTCATAATAAAGAACTCTTAAAAAAAGAAAACAAAGGAGGTGGGGATTCATCATTGTGTCTCCAAAATCAAAGCAGTAGACACTCTCAGCATTAGGAAAACAAACAGTCACATTTCTCAGTGCAAACTTCAAAAATAATTGGAAGATGACAAAGAGTAACATTGCTCAGTAAGAAATATAAAAATAACTAGAGTTAGGAAATGCTAATCACACTGATCTGACCAGTACACAAGGCATGCATCTGTTAAACTACCATATTATATCTCAATAAAAGTACAATTACTGACATTAATAAAAATGATATAAAATGACAGAAGTGCTAAAATCACCACTTAACACCAAAGGTATCCTTACCTCATGCCATTGTCCAGCTGGCTGGTTTTATTTGTGTTGGCATCCCATAGATAAATACAACTAGACTTCTCAGCAATCACTGCCAGGATATCACCATCTTTATCCCAATCCATGGCAACACAGTTGCTTTTAGAAAAGAGAATAGCATTACTATCCACTTCTCAAAAGTCAGACAGAAGAAACAACCACCCACCGACCTATGACTTCCTTCTGTGATGACCATGGTGTAGAAGCATAAACTAAATAAATCCTTTCCTCCCCAACTCGCATTTGGTCATGGTGTTTTATCATAGCAATAGAAACCCTAATAAGCCATAAGTTGGCAGCAGGATAGTGAGGTACTGTGTGACAGACATAACTATGATGTTCTCGAGGACTGTGGAAGGACTTTAGAACTTTGGTCTAGAAAAGCCACTGGGTGTTCAAAGATTGGTGAGGTGTTCTGTGGGAGTGTGGAAGGTAAGAATTTTTAAAGAAATACAGTGGATGGAGGCCTGGCTTCTGCAGTTCCAGAGGGAGGTTTGAGAGTCAAGAACTTTATTTGGGCCAATGTACATTGTGAGTCAAGCTCAGTTGAGGCTTGAGTCAGCTGCAATTAACAAAACACAAGAACCACTAAAGTGACCCCTTTGCTTTGCTGGGGTATTTGATGCTGGTTAGCTGAAGCTGAGAAATTAGCAGTGATTTAGAAAAGGCCAGCATCATTGAGGTAAAATCTTCTGGAAGTGATTCCTCAGCACACAGAAGTTGTGTTCTAGAGGTGGCTATGGTTCTAACTCATGTTAGTAGCAAAACTTAGCAGTCTAAGAGTCACCCAGGTGGTACTGGTTTTGAAGGCATGAAGGGGTCATGGAGAGCAGCTAAGGCCTGGCACCGTGAGAAGCCAGGAGAGGCCTTTGGTGGAGTTGCAGTCTCAGTAGCAGTTGAAGGCCCAGGATTAAAGGGGTCAAGAGAAGCTGAGGTTCGGCACCATAAAGAGAGCCTATGAGAGGCTATTGGTGAAAATACAGCCCAGTTTTAGCAAGAGACTCCAGCATTTTGGAAATGCCATGGGATGACCGCCAAGAAAAGCAGCAGCAGTGGAGTGGACCCTGGCTGAGCTCAGAAGACAAGCTGTGTGTGCTGCAGAGGGAGGGGTCAGAGCAGTGACCCAAGGCCTTTGGAGGAGCTCAGCAGGTCATAAATGGATCCTAGACACTGGACACTGAGTTATTTACAGTTGGAGTTTGGTTTTCCTTTTATTTGAATTTGTGCCCCGGGTTCTTCCCTCCTGAAGTAAAAAGTAACTTATTTTTTGATTTTATAGGAACCCACAGTTGAGAGACATTAGCTTTTATAAGACTTTGGATTTTAAAAAAAGACTGGATATTTTAAAGAGACAATTTTTTAAGTGTTTGAATTTTTAAAGGCTGTGGGACTTTATGTAAGATGATTTATATTGTGATATCTTTGTGTGTGTGTGTGTGTGTGTGTGTGTGTGTGTTTTCAAGACAGGGTTTCTCTGTGTAGCCAGGTCCACCTGCCTCTGCCTTCCAAGTGCTGGGATTAAAGGCATGCGCCACCACTGCCTGGCTTTTGTAATATCTTTTTTAATGTGTGATCTTAGGAATGAACAAGGAAGGAAAGGTTTTGGCTTAACAGTGCTGTGTTTGTGTGTCAAGGGGCCAGTTATGCAGGCTAGTTTTATGTCAACTTGACACAAACCATAGTCATCAGAGAGGCTAGAGCCTCAACTGAGAAAATGCCTTCATAAGGTTGGGCTATGGGCCAGTCCATAGAGCATTTTCTTAACTAGTGATTGATGGGGGGGGGGGGGCAGCCCATTGTGGGTGGGGCCACATCTGGGCTCCTGGTCCTGAGGTTCTATGAAGAAGCAGGCAGAGAAAACCACGGGAGCAAGCCAGCAAGCATCGCTCCTCCATTACCTCTGCTCCTGCCTCCACGTTCCTTCCTTTCTTGAGTTCCCATCCTGACTTCCTTTAATGATGAACAGTGATATGAAAGTATAAGTCAAATAAACCCCCCCCCACCCCCGCTTTTGTTCACGGTGTTTTATCAGAGCAATAGTTACCCTAACTAAGACACTTGGGTACCCAGCATTTGGTGGAACAAGTGAGTATGATCAGGACTTCAAGGTCACTCACAGCTACATACTGAGTTCAAAGCAAGCCATCAAAAAACAAAACAATATATATGTGTATAAAATATATAATGCATTGATATCATTTTTTTAATTTTATAATTTCTCCAATTCTCAAAAACCAGACTTCTTCATTTATACAGTGTTATTTTTCATTTGGACACTCTTTGTTCTTGGGTAGCTAGCTAAACATACTTTGATTTACATTTGGCAATTACTTTATTTTTCAAATGGTTAAAATGTGTTTGGGAACTTTAATTTCCCAATTAATTTTAGAAATTTTGGGGAGCATAGAAGTGCAAAGTTTTCACATTGTTGCCAGAATTATCATTTGCCAATTTAAGAGTGACAAATAGCATTTTATTTGTCTGGAGATCCTCTCTGGTCAAATTCAACTAGTACGAGTCCAGCTGCAGAGTTCAGATGAGGTCCTTATAAAAGCAAGACAGGGGTCACTGAGAAAAGCAATGAAGCTCACACGATTTACTCAAAGCAGCTTTTTAACTGGGTGCCTTCTTTTAGGTATAATCACTAAGTAACTATTTTAATCTCATTTCCCAACACATAGAAATCAGAAAGCAACACTGTGGAGCATGGGAGATGGAAAAACACTAGCTTCAGGATGAGGCAGGCAGATGGGAGAAGCTGGGAAGTCAACAACTTGACTTGGAAAGTGGACAACAAACAAAGGAAACCATTGAGAGCAGCTAGTCAGTGAGAAGCATAGCAGCCGAGCCCACTGAGGCCAGGGAGTCTCCACATTAGTAACTGCTGAGTGCCCAATCTACACAGAATACAATGACTTCCCAACAGCTGAAGACGGTTTCATTTTCTAAGTAGTTTTTCTCCAATCATGTACTGGAGCAGAAAGGCCAAAGTAGAACAGGTTGGGTATTCCTAACGGGAAAATCCTTATTTTGTATTTTTTTTCTCATTTTCATGTGTAGGGGTACGTGTGTGTGTGTGTGTGTGTGTGTGTGTGTGTGTGTGTGTGTGTGTACAGGCTTCAGGTGAGTCACCATTCTCCCTCTGCCCTGCCATTTATGTGTTCTTGAGATCTGAACTGTGGTTTAACCAGAGTGCTTTAACCACCGAGCCATCTCCCCAGCCCCAGAGAAACCTTGTTTTGGATCCACTTATCACACTGAGATAAAGCTTCTCTGTGAATATTTATGTATATAGATATAAACTCTAACTCAAGTGACACACACATACTTTACTGACTTTGGCCTAAAGGAAGTAATCCTCTTTATAATTAGAAAAAATAAAAAAAAGGAGATGGGGCTGTTTGGTTTATTTTTTATTTTATGTACAGTGGTGTCTTGCCTGCATGTATGTCTGGGTGAGGATGTCAGGTCTCAGTTACAGACAGTTGTGAACTGTCATGTGGGTACACAGAATTGAACCTGGTCCTCTGGAGAGCCCCAGCCCCAATCTGATTTAATTTTAAGACAGTAATTATTATTTTTTTAATCTTTTAGGCAAAAAAAGCTTGAAGTTTCCCATCCAACCCTGTACTTACCCAGGTAAGCTAATTTCACTTCTTTTTTGGCCATGGCGGTCAAAGATTTTAACAATAAAATCGGCTCTGAAAGCAAGTAGAATAAAAAAGTTATTTTCAATATTGCTCTTATTTATGCATTTAAAAATCAGGCTCTATCCAATTATGTCAGTGTTCTCTCATGGTAGTTTTATAATTTTTATTTTAAAAAGTTATAACTGAGGAAGGGGCTCTTTAAACTGTGATATTAATGGGAGTGAATATTTCTTTCTACTACAGATTGATCCCACAAGAATGTATATGGAAGAGACAGTATGGGCACAGGTTAGGTGTGGACACATACACACACAGTCACTATTTCAAACAGTCACTCTTCTCTTACCCTGTTACTGCAAGGTAGTTTCCTGATGATTTTTGCCAGGCAAATTGTATTGGAGCACCAAGCCAAGTCTTTTCTAGTAGGGAGAAAACGCGCTAAAAAAAAAAAAATAAATAAAATAAACAAATAAATACAAGTTTTACATTTAAAAGAAATTATGTGTTGGTCAGAAAATATGTCAAAGTTTAATCATGCAGATATATATGCAGGATGCAGAATGAATGGTGTTTATTCATAAATAAATAAATAACAGTGCAACTCCAGCATAGTGGCTTACACCTTTAATGCCTGCACTTGGCAGACAGAGGGATCTCTTTGAGTTTGTGGGCAGCCTGAGTTACAGGCCAACCAGGGACACAGAGTGAGACCCTGTTTCCAAACAAACAAACAAACAAACAAATTAATGATAACTGAACAAATCAGAATCAACATGAATCAAGCGTAAGTAGTTGGTGCAGCAGAACAGATTTTGTGAATGGTTAGCTTTAATTGTTGACACAACCTGGGATCATCTGGGACGATAGCCTCAACAAGGGACTTTCTACACTGGGTTGGCCTAGCCTAAGTTACTTCAAATAGGAACACCTACTGTGAGAGGCACCATTCCCTAGGTCCTGAATTATATAAGAATTATATAAGAGAACCGATCTGAGAACAAGCAAGCAGGAATGCATGCATTTCTCTGTATGCTTGACTGAGGGTGTGATGTGACTATCTAGCTGCTTTAAGTGCCTGCCATTGTGCCTCCCTTGCTTGATAAGACTGTGATCTGGAACTGTAAACTGAAATAAACCTGCTCCCCTAAGTTGTTTTTGTCAGGTAACTTTATCACAACAAAATGAATTAGGACTGACTTCAGGCTAAAAGAGAGATTATCACAGAACTTATTTTTGTTCTCGTTTGACTGGTTTGAGACAGGGTTTCAATATGTAGCTTTGGCTGGGACTTGCTATTTAGAGCGGGCTGGCCTCAAACTCATAAAGATCCACCTGCCTTTGTCTTCTGGGTGCTGGTATTAAAGGTGTATGCTTTTAAATATCTTCAATTATTAACTTTATAAAAACAGGTCACTGCTTTATGCATGCTAAAAGAATTTACACATGAATTGATTAAAGGTGACACAGATTTGGGGGATTAAGTTGAACAAAATTACTATTTAAAAAGCTTGGATAGACCTAAGATGCTTACAGTCCCTTTAAAATTATCTTCTTTTACTCACTACTTAAACCTATTTCTTCATCATATACTTACATTGCATATTTGCTGGGCAATATGCACTTGGGAAACTTTTACATTGATTCAATCTACTGAGGACCTTATATTTGCATTAGTTATAACTATAAAATAAATGTCAGATTTCAAAGACAAATACAAATGATATCATGGATTATTTGTTTGTTTGTTTTTCAGATAGGGTCTCTTTATAGGGTCCCTGGCTGTCCTGGAACATACTATGTAGACAGGGCTAAGCTCAAACTCACAGAGATCCACCTGCCTCTAGCTCCAAAGTGTTTAAAGGTGTGGGCTGATTCACTGATACCAATGAATGTTGGCTTCATTGATAATTTTTCTGTTATATGCTGATATAGACTTTGAAGATACACAGCAAAATGTATCATTACAATTTTATCTGTTTCTTTAACAATTTTATTGTTGCTATAAGTTAAAAATTTGAAATTTCACTGACATATTATTCTTATATCGGACTGCTACAATCTAGAATACCTGACCCCTGATGAAAAAATATTAGATTTAAATACTGTAGATTAACCAAGCACACTCTTATCTAGGTAGATGCAGCTCAGATACTGATCCAAGCTGAAGACTTGGATCTGAGTGGCAACACAACTCCTCCAATGCTATCTGAACTTATTCTGTATCCACTTCCTGAAAGCCAGCGTCCTGGGATCACAACTTAAAGTAGAGGTACGCTATGATCCTAAGCACACACAGGGTTTGTCAGGCATGGACAGTCATGTGTTAAGAGCATCTTACTTTTGCAACTGTGGGAATACATCGTCCTTAAACCTGACTTTATTCTTTCATGGCACATCTGTCTTGGCCGTGATCTTACAGGTTACTTTTCTTCCACAGAGTTAGAGCTGCTCTAGGTACAACTCAGAGATAAAAGTTACAGCTTTCCAACCAGAAAACCAAAAAGGTTTGCTTGTTGCATGTCACCGTAACTCTCAAGCACAGGAGTCTCAACTGTAAAGAGAATAGTATTTACTCCTTTCTGACACACCACATTGGAAAGTGAATCACCCTTCTGAAGCGAATCATGCAAAATTATCTGCCAATTCCAGTGGACACACAAGGACCACAGTGAAGCTTTAGGGAAAAAAAAACCCGATTTTAAAATCGGGGTTTCCATATCTTTGCCAGAGCAGTGCGGGGTAGGTATCTCTGAGGTAAATCACAGGAGCCAAGCAGCTGCTCCTGTGGAATTCACAACAAATCAGTCAGAAAACCTGTGTGTAGTGAAGAACGCAAACAGGTGTGCAGATTTCTCCATCATGTGTTCTAGCGACCAAGGCTCTGCACACCGGAGAGGTCACAGGCCAATTACAACCGTAATTCTTGTTTACGGTTTTAGAGACCTTTTATTCTCCCTAGGGCTCTCTCTGGGCCAGTGGCTTGGTTTGCCCAGGATTAAGCCACAAGAAATGAGGCAACTCGCGATTATCGGGTCACCTCCACAGCGACTGGTTCCCGGCGCTGAGAAGTTCGGGCATACTCGGATCAGGCTTCTACCAGATTCCAGAGGGCACAGGCCTCCCTCTCCGCCTGCTCTCCGGAGCTTCCTTTCCCTGCATCCCTACAAGCCCATCATCCCCTCCCGCTCGCTCCGGGGCGCATTCCCCACTCCGCAGCATTTCCGCGGAGGATCGGGGACACAAATTCCTCAGAGTCGCGCTCCGAGAGCTGAGGAAATACAGAGGCGGCCGCGTCTTCTCAACTCGCTGGCATTTGTAAGTTATTTACCTTCATTTCAAGGCTCCAGCGACACCCCCGATCTTGTAAGTGCGCAGGCGCAACAGAACTCCCCCGCCCCGCTACCGCGTTCTCGTCACCCAGGAGACCGTGCAAACAGCGACCAATCAGCAAGCGTGGGGCGGGGCTCCCCTAGAGCCCTCCTTTGAGAGAGATGGGTAGAGTGGATAAAATCACGTGATGGAGGTGGAGCTAAGCCCCGGGAAGTTGAATGGTCAACTTCCTGTCTGAACTCTGATTGGGTGACGCTGTCAGGGAGGCGGGCCCTGTGAACAGAAAGGGTCTTAAGCTATGTGTCCAGAAACCGCTGGTAGAGAGGATTTAAGGGAATTCCGGCAGGGATAAAAGCTGGACTCAGAGGTTGGCAAGTAGGAGGCGGGAATTGACGCCATCCAACCGGCTTCTACAAGGTCCACATGTAAAAGGCTTGGAGAAACTCATGCATCATTCCTCACTTTTTCTTGCAGGGTTTTTATTTTTGATTTTGCCCTAACGGAGATGAGATATGAGAAGTCGTTTTCTTTCAGGATCATTAAGACAATTTTAGCTAGTGTGGTCGGGGAGGAATAGTTAAAAAAAGAAAAGAACTCATCTCTAGAATTTGAGCCTGGTAAACAGGTTTAGCGGAAGCTAAACTAAGCATGAGCAGTTAGCTGGAGGGAGGGGAGTGGGATTCTGCACAAGCGGTCAGCTTAACAGTAGCTAACTAAGGTAAGCTAGCTGGGCATCATAACCTCGGGTTCCTAGAATAGAGTTGGATAATTTTCCATAGAGATTCTCATCAATGAGATAAAATTGTAGTCAAGCCTAAAATGGCCTCAGCAAGAATACATACAAGATGGAGAAACTTCTGCACTGTCTTGCCCTGTCACAATAGTAACAGGCTAATGGAAAAAAAACAAGCAAAACAAAATAAAACAAAGCTACGTGGTTGTATCAATAGCTATAATAACAAAACATTTGACAAAATTTAACATATGTAAAATTCTCAAAAACAAACAAACAAACAAAAGCAAGACAGCAACCAAAACTCATACAACAGAAATTGTAAATAGTATCTTCAAAGAGCCTACAGCTGATGTTGTACCTTAATGCTAAGAATCTTGAAAGTGGTCCCATGGGGAACAAGGTGGGGATGTCTCCTCTTGTGACTCTTCCTCAGTTCTGGTGGAAGTTCTAGTTGATGCAATAAGAAGGAAAAAGGATTTTACTGACTGAAGAGGGAGGTGGGAAAACTGCAGATGATGTGATTGAGTATGAAGAAAATCAGTAGGAGAGAGAGAGAGAGAGAGAGAGAGAGAGAGAGAGAGCGCTAATTATACCAAGCCTCTAGGATACAATCTTAATACACAAAGATTAATCACACCCCTCCTTATCAGTAATGAGCAGGTCTGAAATAAAAGAGCCGTACCATTTGTATGAATGCCTCCCAAAACACTGCAGCGATGAGTCTAGCGGCATATGTACACGATCAGCCTGAAGAACAGTACAGAACTGAAGACGGATATTAAAAGAGTTCAAAGGGCTGCGAGGTGGCTCAGTGGGTAAGGGTCCTTGCTGCCAAGTTTGATGACTTAATCCCCAGGAAACAACACAATGCCAACATAATGTGGAAGGAGAGAACCAACTACCACAAGTTGTCCTCTGACACAATGGCACACGTGTGCCAGCACACACAAATAAGTGTAATGAGAACAATTTAAAAGAACTAAAAAGGAGAGATAACCCGTATTCATTCACGGTTGTCTGAATGTAAGATTCAGAATTGTAAGATGCCAGTTTTCCCTCTAGTTGGTGTGTAGCTTTACTGGAATTACAAGATCCGAATCAGTTTACTAACAAATGGATTCTGAAGTCTATAGGGAGAAGCAGATGGTGCAGAGTAGGAACGTTCTGCCACTGGGGTCAGTTTAAGGCTTTAAATGGATAGAACTACAAATAACCACTCCATTATTAAAGGAGGAGGTACACTGAGACTATCTGACTTAAAGACCTACCATAAAACTACACCATCAAGGAAATGTTGCAGGGCGGGGCGGGTGAGGTGCTTCCACAGGTAAAAGCCTTCGGTGTGCAAGCCTGACAACCTCAGTTTGATCCCCGGAGTAGAGAGAACCATTTCCACAAATTGTTCCGTGGCCACCATGCATGTGCTGCAGCACACACGTGCACTAATAATAATAATTTTTTTTATCAATTATTTTCAATGGACCAATAAGATGGGTAAAAATGTTTTCTACCAGCTTTGATCCCAGGTCCCATATGGTAGAAAGAGAGAGCTGACTTCTGTAAGTTGCCCTCTGAACTCCACATGTATGCCCTGCACACATTCACCACTGCAGATATACAAAGGAAATGTAAAAAAAAAAATTTTTTTAAAGTGTTTTTAAGAATGTATGGTAAGGATGATAGAACAGGTAAACATATTGATAGGTCATAACACATCCAGGAAAGATCCAAAAAGATTTAGTCCACTGATCTTTGACAAACAGCAAGTGTGTGGCAAACACAGTGTGGCAGCAGGATTGTCTTTTCAACAGACGGTGCTGGAACTACTGTATGTCCACATGCAACGAAATCTGAAGAAAGTCTCCCACAAAAATTACTTGAAATCAACTGCAGACCAAATGAAAGATGCTAAATTGTAAATAAGACAATTGTGGTGGTTTGCATATGCTTGGCCCATGGGACGTGGCACTCTTAGGAGGTATGGCTTTGTTGGAATAGATGTGGCCTTGTTGGAGGAAATGTGTCACTGTGTAGGTGGGCTTTGATGTCTCTGAGTGCACAGGCTCTGCCCAGTGTGGAACAGTCTCCCCTGGCTGGCTTTGGTTCAAGATACAGAGCTCTTGGCTCCTCCAGCACCAAGTCTGCCTGCATGATGCCATGTGACTAAAACCTTTGACACTGTAGCCAGCTCCAATGAAATGTTTGCCTTTATAAGAGTTGCCTTGGTCATGGTGTCTCTTCACAGCAGTAAAACCCTGACTAAGATACTCATATAGAAGAAAGTCTTAAGTGATCTTGGGTTTGGTGATTGCTTTTTAACTATAGTATCAAAGAACAATCCATAGGAGAAATTATGGATAAATGGAACTTCATTAACATTAAAGGCAGGGCCAGGACATGACTTGGGGAGTGAAGGCTCTTGCCGCCAACACTGACATTGTCAGTTCAATTTCAATACTACATTGTAGACAGAGAGAACAGAGTCCTGAAATTTGTCCTCTGACCTCCAAATGCATGCATGTGCAAAAGACAAGACCAATACAGAAAACAAAGATCTTGTTTGGTTTAAAACCAAACAAGAAAACGAAGATTCTGAAATATGCATAAGACACGTCTGACCAAACTCCTAGCCAGAAGCAGAACCACTCTACAAATGACAAGTGGTTTCTTTAGAGGATAGTTTGGCAGTTTTCTACCAAGCTAAGGGTGTTTTGTCATGTGACCCTGGACTTATATTCCCTGTATCTAGCCAAACAAAATGAAAACATACCATACAAAACCCTGACATGGACGTTTCTAACAACTTCAGTCACAGTTGTTAAAATTTGGAAGAAACCAAGATGTTCTTCAGGAGGTGAATGGATAAATAATCCATTGTACTGAGGACTAATACATATTATAACAACTCAAACTAATGAAGAGAAAGAAGCTGTTTCCAAGAAGAGATTGTGTTGCCGGGCTGTGGTGGTGCATACCTTTAATCCTAGCACTCAGAAGGTAGGGGCAAGCAGATATCTGAGTTGGAGACCAGACTGGTCTATAGAGTGAGTTCTAGGCAGGAACCCTGTCTTGAACAAAAACAGAAAAAAAGAGACAGATTATAGGACTCCATTCAGTGGTCAATACCGTAGACAGAAAACCAGCAGTGTGTGAGGATTTTTGAAATGTGATGAACATTTTAGACTATTTCATGGTGGTGATGGTTATGCAATTCTATGACTATTATGTATTGTACACTTCAAAATGGTGGATTTAGTGGTGTATATATTTCATCTCAAGTAAGCTTTAAAAAACTGACGGGTGAACGTCATAAAACCTAAAGAGAGAGCATAAAACCCAAGGTCTGAGCAGCAAACTTGGGTTTTCATTTGCATAACCAAAATGGTGACAGATTAGTAGCCCTCTCGCTCAGTAAAACCAGAACTGCTCCAGTTGTTATAGGGAGCTAGGGAGCATTCCTAATGTGTGTTACTTAAAGAATATCAGTGGTGGTGGCAGACTGGAGAAATGGCTCAGCAGGAAAGAACACAGACTACTTTTCAAGAGGATCTAGGTTCAATGTTCCAGCATCCACATGGAAGCTCACAACCATCGGTAACTACAGTTTCATGGGATCTGACATCTTCTGACCTCTGTGCACACCAGGTCCACAGGTAGTGCATAGACACATATACGGACAAAGTACCCATACGCACAAAATAAGTAAATTTAAACTAAAAAGTTAATATCAATGACAAGCACCTTCAAAATGTGAAAACGTTGGCAAATTTATCTCTCCTTGTGTCAAGTACATATTAGGTAATAAGTGTGCCTGCAATCTGTCCAAGTGCTTTCTGCCAACTCTGATGACCTGAGTTTAATCCCTGGGTTCCACAGGGTGGAAGAAGAGAACAGAGAATTTTAGATGTTGAAATGATTCTTCAGTTTGTGCCTCTTGAACAGCTGTGACTACACTGTGCTGTTACTGCCTAGCTTAAGGCTTTTGTTTTGTTTTGTTTTGTTTTTTAATAAAAGAATATAGTTTTGACAAAACTGTACACACAAATGTGATATTTATATTAGTAGTTATAAGTAAGTGTGGTAAGGTAGTCTAGATGGTGTGTGCTCTACCACAAAGGTTAACACAGTGCATGTAAGAAACAAGGTATGTGCCTCAATGGGCAGAAGTCTGGAATGGCAAGTTTTCAGCTTCTCCCAGTAGAGTCACATAGAGTCAGTCAACATCAGAACTAGTTATAGCGATTTTAACATCTGTTTTTGCAAGGCCATCTTGCACAGTTTTACGTTTGATTGGGCTCCTTGTGATTGTTTTTCTGTGTAACTCTTGTGGGTGTAGTGTTTGGATCCAAGGCACCTCATGCATACGATGTTAGGTGCTAGTTGCTGGCTTAAGAGGTTTCCTGGAGACATTGGCCAAAGCTTCTTCACCAGTAGCCTGCCTTATGCTGTTTCTCCTTATGGCTCAGAACATAGTGGCTGGATTCTGAGTCAGAGCATCTCTTTCCCATGAGTGAGTCGAAGGAGGCAAAAGTGGAAGGTGCCAGTGGCAGGAAGCCATGCCTACCACAGTCTATTGGTTAAGCAATGTGTGCATTCAGCACAGATTAAAGAGGAATGGAAATATATTCTGGACCTCTTGAGGGGGAGAGCCACAATGAATTTATGGTCATCTTTACCACAGGCACCAACACAAGTCAGAAGCAAGAAAGTGCAATGGGTTCTAAACGTTTTGTTTTTTGAGACAATGTCTCTTTATGTAGCCCAGGCTGTCCTGGAACTATTTAGACCAGGCTGGCCTCAAACTCACAGATATCTGCCTGCCTCTGCCTCTCAAGTGCTAGAAGAGTTCTGATCTCAAACAGATTAGAATTTTTTCTCAGTCAGCAAAGATTCCCTAGTATGTAGTTCTGTAATTTTAAGGCTGAGAGATTAGAAGCAGCAGGATCAGGAGTTCGAGGGCAGCATCCATTCTAAGAATCTAGGGTCCAGCGTAGGCTGTGTGAGATCCTACTTCAAACCAACAGCACAACTGAAAAGAATTGAGTTTGTTTCTCAAATGGAAGAAAAGAATAACTTTATGAATCAGGTTAGAAAGGTACCTTAATAAAAAAGCCAGAAAGTCTGAGTGAGGACACTCTAGAAGTTGCCAGCGGTGACATTCCCCACTCCTACTCTGAGGTAGCACCTGCACCCCCTCTGCTTGTCACTACATCTGGATGAAGTTTCCAGCAGGTTTTTGTCAAAGTCCTGGACCAGTTCCTTTGGGTTTGGGTCTTATTAGAGCAAAATTAGGTCACTGTAAGTCATTGTTTGGGGGAACAGCATGGGAGCTGTTCACCAATGGTGAGTATTTTCATGTCAGAGATCAGGAACTCTTGGAATCCTTTACATCACCCTTTCTTTGGATAGAAATAACAAAAGTTGCAAAGAGCAACCTTTTCCTCTTATTGCTAAAACCACTAATAAGCCTGCCTCTGCCTCCCAAGTGCCGGGATTAAAACCATGTGCCTTATGGAATCATTTAAGAAACATAGGCAAGATGTTGAAGAGATGACACAGTAGTTAAGAGCACTGCCTGCTGTTCGGGGGACCCAAGTTGAATTTTCATCACTCACACAGCAGCTCATGTCCATTAACTCCATTTCCAGAAATCTTATGCCCTCTTTTGGCCTCCATTGGCACCAGGCATACATGAAATGAGTGTATAGACATGCAAGCAAAATACACACATAAAATTTTAATTAAAAAATACCTAGAAACACAGGCAAGATATGTTTTGTTTTGTTTGAGACAGTTTCTCTGTATAATAGGCTCTAAGCTGTCCTGGAACTCACTTTGCAGGCCAGGCTGTCCTTGAAGTCACAAAGATCAGCCTGCCTCTGTCTCCTGAGTGCTGGGATTAAAGGCACATGCCACCATTGCTCAGCTATATTTTTGTCATAACAAAAACAACAAAAAACCTCAGTGGAGCCTTCTTTGTGGACCAAAGTATGTAGGAATAAGGCACATGCTCACCTCAGCCCCAAGATTCACATATCATGATGTATGTGTATAGTGCAGAAATAGGTCTCAAAAGAACTGGCCAAACATGCCACAGTAGAACCATTTGAATATGTGTGAAGGGGAAAGGAACGGTCTTCTGATGAGGAGGACAGAAACTCTAATGTACTGTATCTAAAGACTGCCAAAGTACCAGAGGTTGCAATCATGGAGCTTGACAAGGAAGAGGATGGTGCCGATACTGATGTCATTCGACGGGAGGGATGCAACTTAACATAACAGTGCAAGGCTGCAAATTCTCCTCCACCATCAATCAGAAGTACAGCACGTACCCACTAAAGCTGAAATGGCTAACACACCACACTTGCCACGGAATGTCCATTATTGTTAGAGGTCTGTAATTAAGCCCAAGGAGACATCCCAGCAGTGCATGCCAATGAGCAGATGCAGTGCATTATTTATAGCATGCAGCTTTGGGGGAAGCTAGTGGTGGACGCATTTAGATGACATTTATATAGTTATAAAAATGAAGACTTGATTTTGGCTGTTCTTCAGATTTAAAGCTCCAGATGGCAAATGCTGAAGTAATTGGCTTTCTTGGAGAGTTGTACATGTTATACCATCATTTAACCTCATAGGGCCCTTGTAGCCTGGTAGGTTTTATTGGGTAATTAAGACTATACAGAGTTTATCAGTAGAATTTATACACAGAATCATTTGTAATAACTTCATTCTAATATTAATAAACATAATACCTTTAAAGTTTTACCCCTAAGTCCTCAAATTGGCATCTGATAATTCTTGCCATACCGAGGTAAATGGATAACCAAGTAACAGTGTGACATCATACCAAGAAATAAAAATATTCTATAAATGTTATAAAGATATTATCTTTATTATATATCCTATGATATAGGATAATTTAAAAATATCCTATAAAGAATATCCTATAAATAAAATTTCAAAAAATATATATTTGTATTTTATGCATATGGGTATTTTATCTATTTATATGTGTATGTGTACAATGAGTGTGCAGTTCTATTGGGGGCCAGAAGAGGGCATCAGATTCCCTGGAACTGGAGTTGCAGATGTGAGTTGACACACAGGTGCTGGGAACTGAACTCAGGTCATTTGCAAAAGCAGTAAGTACCCTTAACTTCTGAGCCATCTCTCTAACCCTCTATAAATGATCTTAGGAAGAATTTTTTGTTTGTTTGTTTGTTTTTTGAGTTGGGATATAATATATACCAGCCTGCTCAAACTCACTGTGCAGCTAAGAATGATCTTAATTGTCTGATCTTCATATACCTCAGATCCCTGTCCCACAGTGCTGGGATTGTGTTTCACCCCTCCTGGGAGATCATGTTTTAAAATATGGAACTGTAGTTTTTCAGCTCATATATACTCCCCAAAGTTTAATCTTTGGAGTCTTGTGTATTGTAGGTTGGATGAACCAGTAACATTATCACAGAAACAAACCAATATTTTATGCACATGTAGTGGTTGCTTTGCCAGTTTAAATGATGGGAGCAGGGTGGTGGCTAGAAAAGGTGTGCTTCAGCTCTTAAAAAAGATAAGAGCATGTTCTTGAAACTTTAAGGTTTTATTACTGTGAAGAGATACCATAACCACAGCAACTCTTAAAGAAAAACATTTAATCAGGGCTGGCTTACAGTTCCAGAGGTTCAGTCCATTCTTGTCATGGTAGGAAGCATGGTGAGCATGTAGACAGACTTGGTTGTGGAGAAGGAGTTGAAAACTCTACATCTTGATCCAAAGGCAGCAGAAACAACTATGTGCCACACTTGGTGTAGCTTAAGCATAGTAGAGTGCCTGCCTCCATAGTGACACACCTACTTCAACAAGGCCACACCCACTCCAACAAGGCCACACCTACTCCAACAAGGCCACACCCACTCCAACAAGGCCACACCTACTCCAACAAGGCCATAGCTCCTAATAGTGTTGCTCTTGTGGAAGGCCTGCTCTGAAAGTGTGTGATCAGTGATCCAAGGAAGAGATGTGGGGTTGGTGATAATGTCAAGCAGGCACATACTCAGATATACTTGGTGGATGAACCAAGCTCCAATGAACAAGCTCCAACAACTTTATTTTTCTCTTAGCCTTTGTATACGACCTAAGACAAAAATTCTCTACATGTATAAAAAATATTACCTCGTAGCCACAAGTTACATATTCTCCAGAAACAATCACTACAAGTAAATATCCTTCAAGAAGTTTAAAATAACTACACAAAAGGAAATTACAAAATGATATTGATTATGTTTTCTTCTTTTGAAATTCATACCTAAGTTGTAGGAGGAACGGCAGGCCTCACTGCTAAGGTGGTAGCCACTTCCCCATAAGTGTCATGGGTAAACAGCAAGTAAGATAACTTCCTCATGAGAGCCAAACTGAAGCCTGCCCGAGAGCCTAGAGATTGGTGATTCAGACAATGACAGCCAATTGGAAACTGCCACTTGGATGACACACTTGCTTGGGACCAATGGGACACAGGTGGAGGGTATAAAAGCTGCTCCCTAAGAATTAATAAAAGAGCTTGCTTCTGCATTCTCACCTGCTCCCAGAGTCTGTGTGATTGATTCCTTGCCTTTTCACCCACTGCTCCTAAGGGGAATACTGGGCAGGACAAAGGACTAAGGCAACACTAACTAAACATTTCTTATCTTTCTTTCTGAAAGTTCATCATAACCCCAAAGCAATAGTTGCTTTGTCATTGATTAACGAAGTTTAAGCAAGCCAGTCTATAGTAAGTTTTTACTCTATGCTTAGCTGATGACAATTTGTATTTACCAAGAAACAGATCATCATCTATCTTAGGTCTTATTTTTGAAGTCTTGTTCATCTAAACTTGTTAACCACCTATTCTCTATTTTTACACTCAGAATTCTTTATTAATAACTCAGTGTTTTTCACACCAAAACCCGTGGCCACATCCCTAGATCACAAGATCCAGGAACTCAGACCCAATCTAGAATGAAATGTTTTCTTTAATTGTTAACTTGTTGTAGGCTTAGATTTTTCAAAACCTACTTTAATAAGGGTTCTCATTGGGCCCCCTTCTAGCTCACCATCCAAAGGTAGGGGAGAAATGACGATAAATAGAACCAGGGGTTGTGGACCTGTTTGGAACTAGTTCTCGGGGGGGGGGGGGGGGGTGATTCCAATCTTCATTGTCTGGATAGCAGCAGTCCAGTTCACTAAACAGGAATCAGCACCAGTGGCACGATCCAGCAGCAACAGCCAGGCCTTCACCAAATCAGCACAAGTCAGAGAGAGTGACCAGAACCAGCAGGAGGAACACCTGGAGAAGTTCTTTGCCGTGTATCTCTCAAAGAAGGTGAAGATCAGTGAAGAAGCAAGACCAATGACGTGTTGGTCTGCAAGTAGTGCAAGTGCCCCATCACTGTCTGTTGAGCCCTACTTATACTCTCTCCAAACATGTGTGCGCTCGTGGGTCTTGCTTCAGTCAAACATCACACGAGTCTGCATCACAGGACACAACCAGAAATTTACACTTCAGCTTATTTTTCTCTTCACAAGTACAACTCTGCTTGTAATGCGCAAAAGCTCACTGAAGCCATTTCCCCTCAACTCACTACAGGTCACTGGTAATATTTTACTGAGGCACAAGTAAGTACAGAATAGGTCCTTCATAAATAAATCTCTCTTCTAATATATATGATACATATTTTTTGTCTTAAAAATAAGAAATACATATGTATATATGAGTAAATTCTACTGATGCTTTGTATTGAGGAATGTATAGCCTTGTATTTTAAAAATCAAATATGTATTATGGGTTGTTATAATTTGTATATGCTTGGCCCAGGGAGTGGCACTATTAGAAGGTATGGCCTTATTGGAGTAGATGTGTCACTGTGGGTGTGGGCTTTAAGACCCTCATCCTAGCTGCCTGGAAGCCAGTATTCTGCTAGCAGCCTTCAAATGAAGATGTAGAAGTCTCAGCCTGCATGATGCCATGTTCTTGCTTTGATGATAATGGATTGAACCTCTGAACCTGAAAGCCAGCCCCAATTAAATTTGTTTTTAATAATGATCACCTTGGTCATAGTGTCTACTCACAGCAATAAAACCCTAACTAAGACAGTTGTCTTCTGTAATCAGCAATAGTTTAAGTGTGGCTGTAAGTGACAGGTAGTTGTTTATAACTATGTGCGTGTATTGTAGAGGTTTAAATGAGTATACCCCCCCCCACCACCATAAGCTCAGATGTTTGAATACTTGGCCCATGGCTGATGGACCTATGTCACAGGTGTGTGCCACACACCCAATTTAAGTTGCCTTTAAAAACCATGCCTTTTGGTGTTCCAGTGTCCGAGAGATCTCAGAAGTTCAGGTTAATAGAGACTGCTGGTCCTCCTACAGGGTCGCCCTCCTCCTCAGCTTCTTCCAGCTTTTCCCTAATTCAGCCACAGGGCTCAGCAGCTACTGTCCATTGGTTGGATGCAAATATCTGCATCTGACTTTTTAGCTGCTTGTTGGGTCTTCTGGGGTGTGGTCATGATAGATCCCCTTTTGTGAGCATTCCATAGCCTCAGTGATAGTGTCAGGCTTTGGGGCCTCCCCTTGAACTGATTCCTACTTTGGGCCTGTCCCTGGACCTTCTTTGCCTCAGGGTCCTCTCCATTTCCATCCCTGCAGTTCTTTCAGACAGGAACAATTATGGGTCAGAGTTTTGACTATGGGATGGCAACCCCATCCCTCACTAGACCAGCTGATATGAGTCTCCCAACACATATACAGCAGAGGACTGCTAGGTCTGGATTTAGTCAGAAAAGATGCACCTAAACCTCAAGAGACTGGAGGCCCCAGGTAGTTTAGAGGTCTGATAGGGTGGGGGTTGGGGGGAGGGGCCATCCTTGTGGAGACAGGGGGGCGGGGAGGAGGTATGGGATGTCGAACAGTCGGAGGGTAGACCAGGAGGGGAATAAAATCTGGAGTTTAAAATAAATGAATAAATAAATAAAATGCTTTTTGCTACATTTTAAAACATGGCATGTATACCTTATGCTGTGCTATAAACTGCTAAGGAGAATTCTATGTGTGCTCGTCACAGTTTACGCTGTATTTTTCTTTGTATAGACATTCATTTTCTACCAACAGTTTACTATGACTGTTAATATTATTACATGGTTTTTGTTTGTTTTTGAGAACACTGAAAAGCCTAGAACTTGCTAGGCTGTCTTCAGTCTCACAGTTACCCGTCTGCCTCTGCCCCCCAAGGCCTGGAATTGCAGGTTTGAGCTGCCATGTCCAGCTGACTATTCTTTTTTATAGGCACAGCACAGGGGGTTGGTTAGGAGTCAGGCGCTAGAGCTTTGACTCCATGCTGTTACTGTGCTTGGCGGCTACCTTAGAAACCAACCTCACTGCTCAGTGCTTCTGGTTAGTGGCCTATTCCCTTTCAATCCCAAAAGTAATGAGTGAAGGCAGACCTAACAGGGTGGTTTTTCAGTGACCTCTGAGCCTGTCATCAGTGAAACAAATAACTTTAACCTATTTGATGTCCACTTGGCAGATTATGGTTCACAATAGAGTTTAAAAGTCTCCATAGCTGGACATGTGACTAAATTGCAGACCTGTCCTGACTGTCATTTGAAGCTGACACTTGCTGGTACTGAAAATAATTTGTTAATAAGATTAGTGATGGCATACTTTTCCAGAAGCGTTCTAGAAAGATCTGTTAGAGAAACCATCCAGCACAATACTACCTACAGCTGGCACCCCCCACCGCCGTTTCATTTTCTGCAGTTCATAGTTAATGTCTTTGGGTCCGCCTGCTTTTGTGACTGACTAATCTAATGGAATAAGCATATTTGACTATGAGTTTATTATTGGTGGTCCCTAGACCTAAGGCTATTTCACATTTGCTATTTCGGTGAGTCTGAGTTCCCTCGTTGACAGGTCAGGATTCATTCCACCACAGAAGGCTTCGCTCTGCCCCGAGGCAAAACCACACCCAATCTGTAGCACAGCGGAGAAGGGACTCAATGTCACTTTGATCTGCTGTGTTCAGCTTTTAATTTCAAAGAATAAACCAGCAAGCAGAAGCTCCCCCCTCCACCCAACCCTTTCCCTCTTTAAATTCTCCAACGATTGAAGTTCTCTCTCATTAGTTAGCTTTTTGGAAATGGTTTTACTTTTGATTCTGAATCTGAAATGAACAATTTTTGAATGTTGATTTTTTTTTTGACCCAAATATCTATAACTCAAAGATTGAACTTGTTCCTCAAGGCATATCTGATATATTACTAGCAGCCCAATGGGAGAAGTTGGAACTGGAGGTTCTTTGCTCTCCCAGTGTCCAACTGAACCCAAGGCTCAGAGTAAGACACCTTCGGGCCAGGAGAAAGAAAGGTTCAGGTGGAAGCGGTTTTTCCTGATTGTCCTTAGCGGAAAAGTTTCCCCTACTGGTTTCAGGGGACAACTGTAGTTGGGCTCCTCCTCTTGTTGCATGATGGTTACTTGAGGAAATAAAAGCTTCCTACCAATGTTATATAGAATTACAAAGTCTCCTAGTCAGCAAGAGAGGGAGGTGTTGTGTTCAAAATAACAGCTGATTTCCCTCTGCCTTTCTACCTAACATTGATAACTAAAATATTAATGTCACTTAAAATTAACTGGTATTATGTAGGATTAATTTTAAGTTTTAAATAAAGTTGTATATTAATCATTAAGTCAATATTTTTGTCCAGTTCTATGCCAAGCATGATTTCAGGTGCAGATATTTCTTCCTTTTCTCTTCCTCTTCCTTCTTGTCTTCCTGTACTGTATAGGGTATAACTGGTTTGACCTAGACTATGCCCAATCTATTTCTGAAAATTCATACCACGACTATAAGGCCTTTTTATGCTTGTCCTAGCTCTGAATAATGACATGGAGACTTGTATTTATTTAAAGTAGCTTTAGGCCTTTGGTTACTCTAGTTCCCAACTAGCTCTTACAACTTATATTAACCCGTTTATATTATTCTATGTCTTCCATGGGGCTTGTCACCTCTCAGTCTCTAATGCCCAGGCCTGCTTCTTCATCCATGTCCAGTTGAAGGATTCTCTTACACCTGACTCTTTCCTAGAGTTCCTACCTCTGCCAGAAGTCTCACTTCCCTTTCTTGCCTTTGCTACAGGCCATCAGCTTTTTACTAAAACCAACCAGAAGGTGAGAGATAAAGAGTGTTTACAAAATATGATGCAGCCGTATCAATAATAATACCAAAGTCAGGTCTGCACTCAACTCTGCCAGCACAGAAATCAACGTTTGAATAATTTTTACATAGTACACAATAATTAACTATTAACCCAAAATCATACACTCTCATTTCTAAAACACACACACACATGCGCACATGCATGCACACACACATATGCATGCCCCCATATGCCCATAGGTCTACAAAAGAAAAAAAATGTTAAGTTTAGAATTATATGACCTAGTATTTCTATTCACAGATACCCCCAAGGAATTGAAAACAGAGACACTCACACAAATACTAAAACCAAAAAATAAAAATAAAAAAAAATTCACCAAAGTAAATCAAACACTCAGTTGTGCACAAGACGGCTCTGTTGTGCTTTATTTCTTTCACTCACTGTGTCTACAATGCTACTCCATGTCACTGTGCAGATTAGTAGTTGTTTCTTCTTAATGGGGACCAGGGGTTCATTGCACCAACATGGCATAGCTTATATATTTTCTGTTGATGGGTACCGGGATATCTTCTGGTGTGGGACTATTCTACACTAAGCTGCCATGAACACTCCTGTATGCTTATTTGTTAGTTTGTTTGATGCAGGGTCTCATGTAGCCCAGAGTAGCCTTGAACTCACCGTGCAGCCAAGGGTGACCATGAACTCTAATCGTCCTGCTTCCACACCAGCAAAGCAAAGCATAGGAGGTTTAGTTATTCCATTCATTGCCAATACCTGATGTTGCCAGTCTTCTGAAAGCTTGGCTGTGTAGAGTGGTGGTTAGTGCCTTGTCAATAGACAGAAGTTGCATTTACCCAATGACTAATGGTGTTGAGCGCTTCTGCATATTTTTTAAGCTTTAGATTTAGTTTCCCAGTGTGTTTTATCTGAATGTGTGTATATTCACCACAATCGTGCAGTGCCCTTGGAAGTCAGATCCCTTGGAACTGGAGTTGCAGGCCATTGTCCGCTGCCATGTGGGTGCTGGGAACAGACCCTGGGTCCTCAGCAAGAACAAGTGCTCTTGACCACCGAGTCATATCTTAAGACCCACTTTGCATTTTTTATTGGCTATTTTGATATTCCCTCTAAAAATCATCTTCAAGTCTTAGAACTTTTTTAACCCAGTCATCACTCTTCCTTAAAGTGGTCAGGCATGATTTCCCTGTGCTCTGGGGAGTGGGGCAGTAGCTACAGCCTGTATACACTCCGATGCATTGATACTTCATTGGACAGAGAAAGCAACAGAAGTTTCTAGCATTTTCTGGAAATGTGAGAGAAAAAAAAAAAAAAGATGAAACCCAGAATATTCTGTCACGGGTTCTATGACTACCAGAAGGCTGTTTGTATTTTGAAGAATTTTACCTTCTAGAAAGAATTTCAGCAAGTTCTTTTTACCTTGTTGATAATATCCATCCCTCAGAAGTTAAGAATGTTAAGCTGCTTCTGAGATGCCTAAGAATTAAATTAGATAAAATTATTTGTGGTGAGGCATGTCTCATCTGGCCTCCCAGCCCCATGGAAAAGCAGTGGACTCCTTTAATCTGCTGAACCAGGTGGATCCAGCTCCTCCCTTCCTACTCCCTGGTGAGCAGCTATAATTAGCCCTGGGTTAGGAATGCTGCCTGAGCTCATCTCTTCAGCTCTGCATTTTTAGTGATGTCATGCTGATAGCCTGAATGTACCTGATGGGAATACTTACACAGCTAAAGGTAGAAATGCTACCAACTGGAGAGCTGATTGTCAAGCATTTACTAAGATGCCTGTTTCTACTTCAGATGCTCCTAACTGACAAAAATCAATTTTCAGTCTCCTACTGGCTTAAGTAACACTAGGAAGGTACAGGCCTGGGGGTTGTTTCCTGAGAGGACGGCATCTCGGCAATGTTTGCAGATCTTCACTGCTTGTTTCTCAGGGCAAGAGCAAAAGAGTAACTTCTTTTTTCCCTTTAAAAATTATTTTTAATTTTGTATCATGGGTGTGTTTGTGTGTGGATTTGTGCACATGGGTGTGGGTGCTCAAGGATGCCAGTAGGGGGCACTAGATCCTTTGGAGCTGAAGATACAGGCGGTTGTGAGTCTCCTGACATGGGCATTGGGAAACACACTTGAACTAGGGTCCTCTCCAAGAGTAAATGTTCTTAAGCACTGAACCTTCTATTCATCCTGCTGTGATGGACCCCCCTACACACACTTCCTAGTGTAACAGACTTTTCCTGGGAGTTGCAACACACACACACACACACACACACACACACACACACACACACACACTCACACTCTCACCCCAGATAGGAAGCCTATGACAGACCAAAGTATGGATACCAACAAAGTTCAACTTGGTGAACCAATGAATTTTATCGTGTTTATTTACGGGAGCAGAAATAACTCAAACGACAATTGATCATCAAAGCTCACTCCAAAGTGGGTGACAGCTCACAAGAGCTGGAACCTGGAACACACTGCACAGGCTATGGGCAACTCCACAGGTTGGAGAATGCCCTTTCCAGGAGGCTCTGTTGATCGATCTTTGTTTCTTCTGAGCAGTCCAGCTGGTCTCTGCTTCTTTGGGGATGCTTGATTGGTCTCTGCTTCTTCCAAGCCACTGGGCTTGTCTGAGAGTCTTCTTTGCAGCTTATCTTGCAAAGAAGCAAGACTTGCAGCCATCTTTCCTGTTTATATACTGAAGGAACTCTAGCCAGGCAGAGCATGGCAAACATGGCTCTGGCAGACCTTGCCCTTCTCCCCCATTCCTCTGTCTTGCTAAACCCATTAGGTTACATTATTAATGCTAGCCAACATGGTCTATTCTCTTATTTGACTACTTCCTCCTCCTGAGGCTCACTACCAAGGTCCTGCTATCAAAGTACTGAAACTGAGCAGTCAAAAGCCCCTTTTGGCTCACCTAACTAGCATGCCCAATTAAAATTAAACACCTCATTCTATCATGGGGCTTCCTCTTTAACCTTGTAAACAGCCCTTTTCCTATGGACCACGCCTGTCTCCTCTCTATCCAAAGGCAGTCATTTGTACCCCTCTGGGACAAATAGCCCTTCCCCTTCTCCTTGTCTCCTACCCCTTAACTCTGGTTTTCTTTCCCTTGTCTTTGTCTCTTATCCCTGCCCTTTGTCCCTCTGGGGCAAATAAATCTCCTTTGTGCTGAGAACTTGGTTGTGGGGTGTTTTGAGCTGATATTGTTCCCTTTCATATACCTGGGGAGGGGCGTGACGAGGAGGAGAAACCTGTTCAGTTTCAGGAACTTCCTGTAGCTGTTTTGAGTTACTTAGTTTCTCTTTAAAGAAGTTTCACTCTAGGATGGAGTGTTTCAATCTTGGAGGAAACTATTTTCTCTCTCTCTCTCTCTCTCTCTCTCTCTCTCTCTCTCTGCCCTTCTCTCGGCCCTCCTCACAACATCCATGCAGCTGCTGACATCTCAAGGGTGTGGCTACTTCTTTTTATTCATCTTCCTCCCCTGTCAACTTGCCTGCCCTAGGATTTTTCTCTCTAATAAAATGGTCCTCAGGCTTTAAGAAGAAAAAGAAAAAGTGTCTTTAAAATTGGGTGTGGTTGTGCATGCCTGTGATCTTAGTCCTCAAGAGGTGGAGGCCGGGGAATTAAAAAACTTGAAGGCCACCTGGGATACATGAGACCTTGTCTGAAACAATGACAGAAAAAAAAAGTCTTAAAAAGTAGGAGGACACAGAAGAGTTGGGAAATAGAATATGTATTCCAATACAGAATATTAGAAATGATACCATGTGGAGAACTGATTGAGGAGTAGCCAACAAAACATGCAAAAGAATGTTTTATTAAATCACCTTGTGTAGTCACTTCAGAAGCTTCATCCTGTTTTAAAATTGGTGCCCTCTAGATTTTCAACAAATGTCTACTAACCTAAACAGAACTAATTTCCAAAAATGCTTCCGTTCATTATTAGTTTAATGTATGTTTTTAAAAATATTAATGCTTTAAGATATGGTACCTGGAGAAGACAGTTGTATTTAAACAGTGGGCAGGACTATCCCTGGGAAGGTGATCCTGGGTTATATTTTAAAAACAAGCTAAGCAGGGGCCAGAACCCACAAGCCAATAAGCAGTATTACTCCATGGTGTATGGAAATAGCCTCACAGATGGGTCCAGAGCCGTTTCCATAGTGATTCTAAATCCAATCGAGCTGACAGTGAAGATTAATCATCATAGTCAAGGGCCATGGTTTTTAGTTGTCTTAATGTAAACAGTGGACATTGTCTCTCTTTCTCTCTCTCATACTACATAAAGAGTAGATAGATAGATAGATAGATAGATAGATAGATAGATAGATAGATACTGACTTGTTAAAACAAATGAGATCCCTGCCCTTTCTCCTAGATTTTTTCATAGTGTCTCATTCAGCTGCACCTAGGTACCACTGATAATCTAATCTGCCTGTTATCGGTTTGTTGCTCCTTGTCTTCATATCCACTCTCCATTGTCTGCTGGCTGAGAATGGATACGGGTCCTTTTATCCTTTGCCAGGTGAAACAGTTAGGCACTATCAACAGAGGCCACTAGAGACATTGGGGAAGTGAAGAATCAGTCTGTCACAGGTCTAGAGTGTCCCCGCCAACACTTGGGCTATTTATCAGGCTTGAGTGTACATAAGAAGCCTGGAGGACAAAGCACAGGGCTGCCACCACTGTCTGCAAAGGACTGGGTTTCCCAAGCACATCATATTTCCACCTGGGAGTCTCTGCAGTGTGCCTGTGAGTCTTAGCCAGAAGCATTGACCCACACATGGCACCCACACTACTTTCTGTGCTGTAATAAACATTCTTTGTCTTTCACTCACAGGTATCTTCAGCTAGCATCCACTAAACTGCAACAGTTTAATGTAGCAGCTTAAGCAGGGGAGAGCAGATCTCAGACCTTGGTAACCAGCCAGTGAGCTGGTAGTCCATTCTTCTGCATGTCACACAATGTAGCCAACGTCCTGTTCCACTAACTGAGGGTTGTAGAGGCTTCAATGGCCTCTTGCTGATACATCACAGAGGCACAATTACCTCCCTCAGATGCCGATATGCTTTCCCTGGACTTGCACAGCAGTTGCCCCTCTTATGTTATATTAGACTTCTAATAATAGATTTGCGCCTCCTTCCTCGCGGTTCATCCCTCATTTTCATTCATTCCTGCTCTACTCAGCATCCCTGCTCTCTGTTCTATTTATAGCAACAGGGCTTCTCTGCACACGGTAAGCATGCAGCCGTTCTAGCACGCCCTTCCTCTGTCCTTCTACTGTGAGAAGCACACATACTTGTGCGCACCCCCCACACACACACACCCCGAGAGAGAGGGAGAGAGAGAGAGACAGAGACAGAGAGAGAGAGAGAGAGACAGACAGACAGACAAACTGCACATAACAGGTTGAATTGTAGCCTGTTACTATCCACAAAAAAAGTGAAAGCATAAACTCCCCTTCAGACATGGCACCTCTACATGTCACAACGTCTAGCCTTGGCTTGAAACCTTGTTTACCTTTCGGGTGAACAAGACACCGTGAACTCCCGCTTCGCACAGCATTCTAGATCAGCCCTTAAAACTCTCGAAGCCCGTTGTACAAATCTGGTTTGTCTTAAAATCTGGCTCGGCCATTTTCTAAAGAGTTTATGTACCATTAAATGGGAATAATTCTATATAATTCATAGAGCCACTGTAAAGATGGAATGAGATAGCACATATATCAAGTGCTTAGTGCATAAACAAGCTGACTGTGACTACCTGTATTACAGAAAACAAATGTCACATGCATCTTAAATAGTTAAATTAAACATGGATTTTAAAACTTATTCCTTGTAAATGCCCACCAGTTAAGAGTCTGTCTTCAACAAAACTTTATTCACACACACAAAAAAAACCAAACACCAGACAGATTTGGTCAGAGAGCTGCTGTTTGTCATCCCCAAAACTACATTTTCTCTGAATTAAGACTTGTTTTTATTTAGTTGGTTTTCAACTATTTAATTAAAATGTAATTACATTCTTCTTTTTTCAATCCCTCCCGTGTGTCCCTCCCTGGCACCCTTCAGATTCATGGCCTCTTATTAATTATTAGTGTTGTGTGTATATAAATCTGAGGAGATCTACGAATAAATTCTGTTGAATCTGTTTACTCTTGCTTGTACGCCTTTTTTGTTTGTTTTGTATTTTAGGACTGATCACTTGGGATTGACTAACCATTTAAAGTTCTCATTTTGGGGGAAGACTAATAATCTAATAATTCTCCTCGTCACAGGAGTCACTAGCTGTCTGTAGTTCTTCATGCAGGGTTGGGGCACTGTGTGATTTCCCTCTTCCACTTGGGCACATCAACTCAGGTCGTCTTGTTCAGGTCTTGTTTAAGCTATCGAGATTCCATGGTTGTAGCTTCCTGTCTTGTCTAGAAGATGCAGTCTTGGAATTGACTTCCGATCTTCTGGCTCGTAAACCTTTCTGCTCCTTCCACTATGTTCCCAGAGCCTTAGGTGTTCGGGTTGTGTTGTGGCTGCATCAGTTGTGCCCAGGTACCCCATAGTAGGTTGCTTTTCTGCCCTCTGCTCAGTTGTGTTTCTCTGTGATGATTTCCACCTGTTGCAAAAAGACAATTCTTTGATGAGGGTTGAGGGCTACACTTACCTGCGGGTGTAAGGATGAACATTTAGAACGCAGTTGGGAGTTATGCTGGTTTAGGAAGGTGGCAGTAGTGGGTTCTCCTCTAAGATCTATGACCTCACCGGCCACAGGCGATTGTCTAGGTGTATAGTACCAGGTATGGTTTCCCTCCTGTTGATGAGGCCTTAAATCCAATCGTATGGCTGTTGGTTACTGCCAAGATGTAAGTGCCACTGTGGCACTTTAGGGACATTCTGCCATGGTGATCATGGTTGTGTTTCATGGTGTCCAAGCTGGATAGGACTTTTGAATGCATTCCCCTCTTGGCAGCTTGCATAGCACCTTCTGGTATTATGAAAGCCGTCCCTCAGGGAGGAAGGAAGCTTTTGTGTCAGATTTCTGATTTCTCTGAGTCCGGTGTCTGAAGCTTGTGGTATCTTCAGTAATAGGGATTTACCTTCATCTTCTGAGAGGCAACAAAAGGCGAGAGCGATTGTTTTAGGAATCTTTTGGACTCTCCTGACCAACACCTTGAAGAAAGGTTCTTTCATGCCTTGGTACTGGGGTTTTTGTTAGATACGCTATGACTTTTACAGGAAGCATTATCACCCCGAGTGGCAAAATTTTCTTTAAATTATATACATATGTGTGTGCGCGCACATATATATTGATTCTGTATAGACTTTTAAAGCATCCTTAGTATTATTTATCTCTCCTCCCTCCCTCTCTCTTCATATCGACTCCCCTAATTAATTTTATACAGGGTCTCAGGTAGACTAGGCTGGCCTCCAATTCTTTACAATAAAGGATGGTCTGACCCTCTGCCTCTACCTCCCAAGTGCTGGAATTACAGGTGTGGCCCACTACACCTTATTCACGTGACGGTGGGAATTCAATCAGGGGCTTCATGCTTGTTAGGCAAACACTCTACCGACTGACTTCGAGTGCTGAGGCAGTTTTCTTTGAGTCTTCAAAAAAAGCCTCGTGTAAAAATCCATTCACTCGGAACTTCGTCGTGCTACAGATTTAAAAATACACGTTTTAAATGGATTTCTAGTTCTAATAATACTTGCCGCTTTTTGCTATAGTCCGTCACTGACAGATCACGTGATACCCCGAGACTGTATCCTCTCTCTGTAGTCTGGCTGGCTTCAGTTTTTGATCCATCTGTTTCTGCTTCTTACATGCTGGGATTACAGGCATGTGCCACCATGCCCAGCTCTTTAGCTCAGCTTTTAAAGCACATGATAATTGATGGAATAGAGAAGAGTGAGCTAAGTAACACTAACCACACAGCATGGAGTCACATGATTTGTGAGTGTGTGTCCTGGCAGTGGAGATGCTTGTACCCTAGATTCACCCTCACCTTAGGGGTTAGGCTGAGGGGCTACAGTGTCATTCTGCTGTGGTCTGAACCTCAGCCGTGTCCCACAGTCCCTTTCTGTAGCCTGTTTCCTGGGAGGTCAACAAAACCAAAGGGTGAGTTTGTGACTTTGGCTAAAGGTCTCAGGCCAAGCAGCTCTGCTCTGCCTGTTACTCACTCTAGGTTCTTCTGTGCTTGGATTTTTTTAATTCTCCTAGTCCTCAGTGTTCCGACTGTCCTTTGATGTTTTAAAGAAAATATATTTCATATTCTTCTTTTTCTTTTGTCTTTGTTTTGCTTCTTGAGACAGGGTTTCTCTGAGTAGCCCTGGCTTTATACTTTAAATTCTGACAAATACCTTAAGGAGCTTTTATAAAAGTATCCTTCTTAATATATAACAAATCCTGTTGTCTTGAACAGGTTGTCACAGACACTGTGTGTTCATGAGCAGCAGTGACCATGTGTGCCTAGAAGATAGTAGTCCTTAAAACATACACGTATGTATGTATGTACTGTGTGTGTGCATGCATGTATACACATATGCATGCCCCAGTGCACATGTAGAGGTGAGAGGACAAATTCAGGGAACCGGTTCTCTCCTTCCACAATGTGGGTTCTGGGGATCAAACTCAGGGCCTTGGTGACGAGCACTTGCTGAGCCATCTCACCACCCCCTCTTATACTGTTTCTGTTCCCTCTTCTGCAATGTCCCCAGAACTTTGGAGGGGTGATTCAAATATCCTACTCAGGCCCGAGCATTCAACAGTCACTTATTTTCAGTTCAGAGTCTGCTGTAACCACTGGCCACTGCGGGAAAGGTAGCTTCTCTGGCCAAAGCCAAAAGCAGCACCGATCTATGACCGTAAACTTCAGATCTGTAGAAGGCAGTCTGTGACAGGCACATCATCTGCTTAGCAAACTATCAGTGGATTTCTCAGTAGGGCTAATGACATCCCCAGCCACGGCTTTTGATAAGGTTATAGTACCAGGCTACCTTCCTGGAGCAGTCCTTCAATCCAACCAGACAGAAGCTGCTATAGTCACACTAGCAACAGCCTCTTGCTCTCGTAGGCACATCTCCTTAGTAGTGAGCGTGCAGGGTTCACTGCTGGGCTAAGACTTGATGACTTTTCTCCACAGCAGCTGGCACAGCACCTTTCTCTGGAAGCCAGCGAGCTGGGAGGAAGCTTCTGCCTCGGCTCCAACTCTACTTCTCTACGTCCCTGTGGTGACCATTTCTTCTCTTGACTATGTCAGATTCCACGTGTAACACATCAGCTCTCCCGTCACCCAAATAGTGAGTAAAATGTCAATACATTTGGAAATGTGTGAGGAAAGGAAACAGACGTCTGTTGATGTTCCTACTGGACGCGGTCCACATGATTCTTTCAATAGGTTGAGAGGAAGTGCAGACAGGCTGAGTAAGCGGGGGCTGTTTGCACACTGCATCCAGCAGTGACTGCAGCCGCCTGCAGGCCCCCACATACTTGGAGTCATGGTGTGGTGGTACACGGTTGTGATCCTAGTGCTCAGGAGGCAGAAGTAGGCAGATCTCTGTGAGTTATGACCGGTCAGGGCTACCAAGTGAGGCTACTGGGATGGTTTTGCTCTTCTTATTCCTCCTCCTCTTCCTCCTCCTCTTCCTCCTCCTCTTCCTCCTCTTCCTCCTCCTCCTCCTCCTCCTCTTCCTCCTCTTCCTCCTCTTCCTCCTCCTCCTCTTCCTCCTCTTCCTCCTCTTCCTCCTCTTCCTCCTCTTC
>JANHMN010000007.1:4883061-4897236 GCA_030674055.1 Rhabdomys pumilio | reverse complement strand
CTTCTCCTTCTCCTTCTCCTTCTCCTTCTCCTTCTCCTTCTCCTTCTTCTTCTTCTTCTTCTTCTTCTCTTTTTTCTTCTTCTTCTAGATTACTAGCCTTAATTTTACTTAAAAAAGATTTCTATTTTAAATTATGTCTATACATGCATCGATGTGGGGTGTGTGTGTGCAAGGGTGTGCATGCTTGTGAGTACAGGTGCCTGCAGAGGCCAGAAGAGGACTCAGGATCCTGGGGCTGGAGTTACAGGTGGTTATGAGGCACTGACGTAAGTGCTGGGAACTGAACCCAGTATGTGCTCTTAAGCACTGAGCCATCTCTCCATCTCCTTAACCTCAATTTTAAACAATAATTCCAGATTTTAACAATAGGATCGGTATGTAAGATAACAAATGAGCTGATCTCTCTCTCTCTCTCTCTCTCTCTCTCTCTCTCTCTCTCACACACACACACACACACACACACATGCATATGTACAACATTGCCATCATCCCTGACTGCCCCTTACTTCCTGAGGACGGTCTGGCTTGCCCATCCCCCACTCATACTTTCCAGGCCTCTCCTAGCCTTGTCTCCATCCCCAGCACACAAAGAGTGAAATCTCTGGGGCTCTCTTAGTTCACCCTGCACTCTGCTCCCTTGGGTGTGACTCAGTTCAAACATCAAAGCTCCTTCATATCTATGTTCATACAAGGGAGTAAGAGCCTATAAATGAGAAGGCGTAACAGTACATGCTAACTACAAATATGAATATAGTAATGAATGCTAAATAAAATACATATAAAACACCCTCCAGTAAGGTCTGAATGAACTAACATGTGGTCCTCTCCCTTGCTTTATGATCGATTTGTGTGTAAGACATGTGGCCTCCTACCCTTTAGCTCAGTGCTGCATTGATCAGGTTTCTGAGGTAAAGGAATTCGCTGTTGGATTAACTCCTCCGCAGCTCTGCCACTGCAGTTCCGTTTCCGATACAGAATCCAGTAAGTAGGTCAGCGTTGCCAAACCTGTCATGAGGCATTTTCTCTCTGCCGTTTGTTCTCACACGGTGCAGCTATTCTTGTCGCTGCCCAGAGACAGCTCTCTGCACAGCAGCTTGTCGCTAACCTCCTCACTCCAGCTGCCACGGAGCCACGACTCGGCTGGTCACAAAACTGACTCCATCCACACCTTTGTTAAACTCCGCTTAGCCTATATTTACAAAACTGTGTAATTTTAACAAGACTTTCATGTCATGCACCCCAGTCGCACTCATCTCCCCATTCCCTCATATCCACCCGCTACCCTTGCAACCTCCCCTTCAAGAGAAAATAAAAAAAACACACAAATAAAACAGAACAAAAAGCAAGGAAAGCATCTCATCGTGGAAGCTGCAGTGTGTCATAGCGTGTCCCATAGTAGATCCCTCTGTCCACACATCTTCACTAGCAAATGCGCACTGCAACGGGTCATTGCTCTGGTTCAAGGTCTCTGGCTTCTGTGATGCCGTCAATATTGAATCCTCATCAGGATTTCTCCCAGTTAACCTGTTGTTGCCCTGTGTCATGGAGATCCTGCAGCTTTGGGTCAGCAGGACCGGCCCCCTTCACACTCTAACAGCTCACAGATGATGTAGATTTTGGAGTGGGCCAACGTGTTAGCTTGGGTGTTAGCTGAGCTGGTCAACCTGCTGGCTCTCCTGCATCTGCACCACAAGGGCAAGCTCTCCAGTACTGTTCCAGCTAAGCCTCCCAATGCTGCCATTGGCAGGAGGCAGGGTCAGGGGCTCGATCAACCACATCCGGCTCCTCTAGGGCCAGCTCCACTGTGTTGCCCAGTCGAGGTGCAGGGACTGCTCTCCTGAGTGCTGCAGCCAGTGAGGGATAGGACATGTTTTTCATCGCCCTTGGACACCTACGTGGTCCCAGGCAGCTTCCCAGACTAGGGATGTCCCAGGGTCTTTAGTGGTAATATGAACCACAGACATCTACATTACCCCTGGAGTGGAAATTTCTTGTTTCTTTGGCAACTCAGTTGTGTCACATGATGTTTTTCTGGAAGCTGTCTTGTGAAAGGGCATGTGATGTTTTGCTGAAAACAGACACTTGAGAGAGTGCGTGATATTTAAAAAGAACACAAATGGAACCCATAGTGAGAGGACGCTCTTGCATTGCTATACCCTGTGACACTTAGCTGGTCTTGCGCCTCTGCTGGTCTTCACTTCATAGAGAGAAATTCACCAAAGAACTTCTCTTGGTATTCCAGCTGCTTCTGGCTGCTTCTGTTGAGTCGTGCAGATTCAGTGGAGCCTTGCTGTTTCTGCTGGATCTAGGCACCACTACTGATTCGTACCACAGCCTCAGGCGGTGGGGCTGGCCACTCACAATAAGCTGTTCCCCTCTCTTCTCTCCAGTTCCAACTCTCGTCATAAAGCTCAAACTCTTCTGCTTCTCTTTCTCTCCCATCTGTCCACCACATACTTGCACATTGTGGGAGCTCCTGCATGGCTGGCAGGTCCCTGGATGACCTCCTCCTCTGCCTTTGCTGCATGGCATGGCAGCAAGTGGGCCTCTAGGTGTCCACAGCCCACCCATGCTGTGAGGCGGCAGGCAGGTCTCTGGTGTCTTTCTCTCCCACCGCATGGTGGTGGGTGTGTTTTCCCTTAGTTGAATTCTTAATGTCATCTTTTTACTATCTTAGGGAGAGGCAGCAGCACCTGGAGGTGGCTCAGTTGGTGAGGTTCTTGCTATGTAAACTTGAGGACCCAAGTTCAGAACCCACAAGTCAGGCACAGCAGCCAGCTGAAGAAGTGGAGGCAGGAGGATCCCCAGAGTTTGCTGGCCACATGGTCTAGATAAATTGTTGAGCCTGAGGTTCAGTGAGAGACTAAGATGGAGAGCAACTGAGGAAGATGCTAGCTATCAGTCTCTGGCCTCAGTCGTACACGTGTACCTGCACATACACATCACACACATATACTACACACACACACACACACACACACACACTATACATACACAAGCATATACCACACATACACATATACACGCGCCACAATACACACATACTACATACACACATACAGACATCAACATACCATATACACATAGCATACACACATACACACACCATATACCACACACACACCACAGTCACACACATATACCACAGACTACACACACACACAGCCACCACACAGACACCACACTCACACACATATCACACACATATACTACACACCCACCCACACCCCACACACACTACCGCTCTTCACACAGAGTGGTAATAGATCTTTGCTGAGTAGAGTTCATGCAGAACTAGAAATACTACATCACCTGACCTGCTTTTAAGCAGTGTCTTCAGAGTAACTCTGTACCAAGTTAGACTTGGATGGAATGCATATTGTTTTGGACACAAACACATTATAACACGTAATACAAACACAATAATATAAAACCATTTAAAATAACACAAGTATAGTTTAGAATCCACAAAGCAAAGCAATCAAATCAAAATATGCAACATTTCCCACACTCGCCAGTCAAGGCTGGTCACAGCCTGACTAAGCTTCACTAGCACAGGGGAAATTGTCACCCCAGGGCAGGGGACAGAAGGTGGCTGTCAAGTTGTCATAATGCTCCCAGTCAAACCTCTACCTCATTCTCTTCTTGGACTAAAGAGCTTTTCTTCTTGTCTGAGTTCTAAAATTCATTTATTTAAAAACTACATTAAAAAAATCCTCTTTGAGGTGCTTACAAATTCAGAAGTTTAATCTCAGTAATGTGTGTTGTTATGTCATTTCAAGAAAAATACAGTGTCTTTAATAAATCCTTTTGTTAATGTATTGTTTCAGACAGAGTGTCATGGCATAGCCCTGGCTGTTCTAGAACTCACTATGCAGCCCAGGCTGGCCTTGAATTCACAGATCCTGGGTCTTCCAACTGCTGGGATTAATGGCAGATATGGCCAGCTCTCTAATAACGCTTTTAAAAGAGTTGTGGTAAGACAAAGCCTACTACCGGTGACACTTCATACCCTCACCATGTAAAACTATCACCAGAAAGTTCCAGAACATTCATCCCAAGAAGCAGCTCCTATTCATCAGTCAGCCACACCCCACTGTCCCCCAGTCTCTGATGGTCATAGATCTGCTTTTTGTAGGATTTTTGTCTACCTTGGATATTTTATCCAGTGCACAGTCTCTTGTGTCTGCTGCCTCCCACTCAGCACACTGTATCAGCGCTCATCAGCAGTCCATTCCCCTATGACTGAGTACATTCCGTGTGTGTGTGTGTGTGTGTGTGTGTGTGTGTGCAGTGTCCATCCTGACACAACCTGGAGGGTGCTCGGGTTGTTTCTTCCTTTTGGTTGTTATGTTTACGGCTGCCGTGACTATTTGTGTATGCAAGTCTCTGTTTGAACAGGTTTCCAGTTTTAGGTCTACAGTCAGGAGTGGGATGGCTGGGCCACACAGCAGTACCGCAGCAAGCTGTCTGTGCAGATGCACCTTTTACATTCCCACGGAGAACGAAAGGCCCGATTTCTCCACGTCCTCTCCAACACTCATTTTCTGTTTTTAAAATTACAGTCATTGTAGTGGGTGTGACGCTGCCTTTCATTGTGCTGCTGACTTGCATAATGACCAGTGATGGTGAAATCTTTTCATGTGCCTGTCCTTTGTATAATTCCACTGGCAAGGTCTACTTAAGACCCTTGCATATTTCTAGTTGGGCTGTCTCTTTGGTACTGAAGGTCTGGATTCCTTTTATATTCTAGAACTCTAGTCCCTTACCAGATATATAATTTGCCAACTGTTTTCTCCCATTTTGAGTTGGCTCTTCACTTCCTGTAATTCTGGGCATGTCTGAACAGGTGTTTTCCTCTCACCTGACTGGGAGCTCGCTTGGTGCTTGGTCAGCGGAACTCTTGGGATCTGCCTTTATCTGCTCCCTAGTACAGAGGTTACAGCCATGCCCTGCTTATGTGAACATGGCTTTTGGGAATTCAAACTTAGGTCCTCAAGCACATGCAGCAAACGCTCAGAGTTTACTCTCATCCACTGAGCCGTCTTAAGCCCCTTCACTTTTCTTTCTTAAGACAGGACAGAGTCTCATAATGTGGACTAGGTTGGCCTCGAACTCAAGATATCCACCTGCCTCTGCGTTGGGTTTAAAGGTCCACACCTCCATGCCTGGCCTGATCTGTGATATGTAACTTATGTATAGCTTATGGTTTTAGTGTCATACCCAGGAAATTGCCCCTAAGTCCAAGGTCACCAAGGCCATGTCTGTTGTCTTCTCAGGATTATGGTTTCAATTCCTGTGTTTAGATTTTTTTTTTTTTTAATCTACTCTGTATTAACTTTGTACCCAGTGGGAAAGGCTGAGCTCTCTTCTTTCCCATGTGCATATTATTCCTAAGTGGTTTGCATCCTTACTGGAAACCAGTGAGTCTGGTGCACTTTCTATAGTCACTTCTGGACTTTCCATTTCACACTATTGATTTGCATGCTTAGTTAAAAACCATACCATTTTGATTAATGTTACTTTGCAAAAAAAAAAAAAATATTGAAATCAGAAAACTGAGTTTGATCTTACCTCCCGTTATTAAAGATGCTTGTTTTACTGGCCCCTGTGTGTCTCCTGTAATTACATATACATTTTAGGGTTAACTTTCTTAGTCCAGTAAAATTGTTGGGGTCTCAGTAGGGAGCGTGCTGACTCTAAGACGGTGGGCTGCTCTCACCTGAACCCTTGCCTTCCAACTGGTGAACATGAGATGCCCTTTGCGTATTTATATCTTCTATATGTCAGTGATGTGCTCATCCACACAGACCACCTCCCCACGTTCTCAGTGGCATTGTTCCCATAATTATATCACACTTTTCTTTGTTAGTGTGTAGAAACATTACGGCTCTTGTGAGATCCTCCACACAGCGACGTTACTGAAACTGTAGTTAGCTGGGGGGCTTGTGTGTGGGCTCTTTAGATTTTTTAAAGTGTAGGAGTATATTGTCAGTGTGATGGCTTGAGTATGCTTGGCCCAGGGAGTGACACTATTAGAAGGTGTGGCCTTGTTGGAGTAGGTGTGTCACTGTGGGCGTGGGCTTTAAGACCCTCATCCTAGCTGCATGGAAGTCAGTATTCTGCTAGCAACTTGAAGATGTAGAACTCTAAGCTCCTTCTGCACCATGCCTGCTTGAATGCTGACATGTTCCTGCCTTGATGATAATGGACTGAACCTCTGAACCTGAAAGCCAGCCCCCAACTAAATGTCCTTATAAGAGTTGCCTTAGTCCTGGTGTCTATTCACAGCAGTAAAACCCTGACTAAGACAGAAGTTGGTACCCAGTACTGCTGTGATAGGCCTGACCATGCTTTTGTTTGGAAGAGTGTGGATTTTAGGACTTTGGATTTGGAAAGCAGTAGAATGCTTTAAATGGAGCTTAATGGGCCACCCTAGTAGGAATATGGAAGACTTTGTTACTGAGAGTGATTTGAATTGTGCAGACCTGGCCCAAGAGGTTTCAGTGGACTTCAGTATGGCTTAGAGATTGTTTTGTGGTATTTTGGTGAAGAATGTGGCTGCTTTTTGCCCTTATCTGAAAAGTCTGCCTGAGACTGAGGCGAAGAGACTCAGATTAGTTGCATTGATAAAGAAACACCCATCACAGACTTTATTCTCTGGTTAAGTCTCAGAAGAGCATTTTGAATAAGCAAGCAAGCAAGCCAGTAAGTAACATCCCTTCATGGCCTCTGCATCAGCTCCTGTTTCTTGACCTGCTTGAGTTCCAGTCCTGACTTCCTTTGGTAATGAAGTGTAAGATAAATAAACCCTTTCCTCCCCAACTTGCTTCTTGGTCATGGGTGTTTGTGCAGGAATAAAAACCCTGACTAAGACAGTCAGTTAATAAAATTTTACTTCCTTGTTTTTAATCTGAATTCCCTATTTCTTTCTCTTTTTCTAATTTCTTTGGCTACAGCTCTAGTTCAGTGCTGAACAGCACCAGACAAGAGGCAGTTTCCGGAGCACAGGGTGAAGATCTGACTTTCTCATTTACCGTGGCCTTTCAGAAAAGCCTCTTACCAGGTTAAGGGAATTTTCTTCTTTCTAATCTCTCTCTCTCTCTCTCTCTCTCTCTCTCTCTCTCTCTCTTTCCCTCCCTCCTTCCTTCCCTCCCTCCCTTCCCCACAAAAGGCTACTGTATGTTAATAAATGTTTTAAAAATTAATAAACAATCATTTCCCCCTCTTTCATTCTACTGCCATAGAAGCCGACACTGCTTTTCTCAGGAATGTCATGGTCATTGGCTTTAGAAGCCGACACCGCTTTTCTCAGGAATGTCATGGTCAATGGCTTTAGAAGCCGACACTGCTGTTCTCAGGAATGTCATGGTCAATGGCTTGAGGCTCTTTACTTGTTAACAGATCTGCACAGACTGTCCACCTTCTCAGTCAGTTTTTATAATTTGTGTGTAGCTAGGAATTTGTCCATCTTGTCTTGGTTATATATAATTTATTGGAATTAATGCTTTTTAATAATTTGTTTACAGTTTACTTAAGTAATGGAACTTAATACTTAAGCTGTTTGAAATGCTTTATGCATTTTCTTTCCTAAAGCAAAATATATATTCAATTCTCTGAGTGATTTAAACAAACTTCTCCCTAAATATTAAGGAAACCATTGAGCATGGAGGTGCACGCCTTTTATCCCAGCACTCAAGAGGCAATCTGGTCCATTTAGTGAATTCTAGGCAAGTCAGGGCCACACAGTGAGACCCTGTTTCAAAGAGCAAAACTCAAACCAAAAAACAAACAAAAAAAGTGGTTCAATAAAGAGGGACTGTGTTTCACTTTTTAAAGAAAGCAAATGAAATAAAGGCTATCTAAAGGCTATCTTAATATAAAATAAGAATATACCAATCATAACATTGCACTTTGAAAGATGCGACTTTAGTTTATATTCATTTTTATATTAAGGTAATGACTTGTCTCTTAAAGGGAATTTCATACAATATTGCTGCCCAGGGCATTTTACAAACAATAAACAATTCAGACACTATTAACATTCATGTATGTAATTAGAGTTTACAAATGTACAAAATTTTGAGTAACAAATGCTTTAAACTTACTTTTCAAATATTCAGTTAACATGTCCCCCCCACCCCCGTTCCTGATTACAAAGAAGCACAAAGGGATCCTAACTGTGTCCACATGTCTGTCTGCAACGAGGCAGCAGACAGAACACAGGACAGCTAGACAACTGTGTCAGTATCAAAAGGACAAAATCAAATAAACTTTTGTAGTATAAAAGAAAATAAATCCACATAATTAAATACTAGTTAGGTGGGAGAACATTGGTGAGTATATAGCATGTATTCTCTCTACATAAACTTGCATATCTTAACGTAAGCATCCTGCTTTAATCTCAGTGACATCTGTCACCGTTGATGGATCTAGATGGGATGGAATGGCTATTTAAGTAGGACCCAAAGATCCAGTCAAGTTTTTATTTGGTCAGTCTTATTTTTAATGCATAATGTGGTTTTCTTTATTCTTGGGTTAGACAGATTTTAGTAATAAAATTCACAACTACAGCATACATAATATCATTGTACCTGAAAAAGCTAGCTAGTATCATCTTTAGTATGTCATTAAAATAGTGGTTTGATTAAACGATAAAAAGTATGGAAGCTCATGTATGACAAACTTATAAAATAACATTTTAGAAGTTTGTATGCTTGGACTGTAATAACTCTGGACAATGTGAATCCAGTCAGTGCTGGATTGTTCTGGGGGCAGTGTACTTGTCTTCAGATTGTATACCAAGAAGGTGCTCCCCGTCCTCCAGCTGTGGCTTTAATGTACTGAGAAATGAAGTATCCCGTCCTGGTGTACCTACTCCTTCCCCATCGTTTCAACATCTTCACTTTGAAATGAGGCACTTTGTGCCTAGGAATGTGGCACTGCACAGTCACTAAGAATGAATCCACGGGAGGACTGTCCGTGTGTTATAGAGGGAGAGAGCACCTCTCTGCAGAGGACGAAGAGTGACGTCATATCTTCACAGTCACAACACATGCTCCAGCTCTTCCTAGGCACAGTGGAGCAACCTGAAAATGGACAAGGGACACAGGTGTGGGTGTGGAGGGAGACACACCCAGGTGTACTGTGAGAACAGGTAAGTGAGAGACAGGAAGCAGACAGACAGTTTAGCTTAGACAGCTTAGTAAATACAACGCAACCACTTCCTGCTCTGGGACAATGCTGGCAGTGGGGTAGACGGTGGCTCCAGACTTTACAATCTCACTTCAGCCCCACTATAAATGTCTGTTTATCAATTTATTAACACAGTATAATGGAAGCAGTTACTGTTCAGGTACTACAACTGTAAGCTCACATTTTTAGGTGCTTAAAACAGCAACCAAAGTAGTAGCATCCAAATAAGCTAGCTGTGCGGTTACAGATTACTGACGGAAAGACAAACCAGGGTCATTCTGTTTCTGATGAAATCTCCGCTTCTCATGGACTGGGCTATGCCTGTAACCTTAACTATCAACGATTCTGTACTGTCTGTTCCAGAAATGACAACTGCCTTGGTTTTAGGAGATTGTTATGACCACCTTGTTACAGCCATGTCTGCCTCAGGAGGCTGTCACCCACTTGTTATGCCTATGCTCTGCTTCTGTAACCCTGCCTATTTGCCTACCAGATCCATTTGGACCCTCCCCCACTCCTGAACTATGAACCCCCTCATCTTCTCCATGGACAAGGCTGATCTCTTGAACCCTGCATTAGGGAGAGACAACCCATATATGCAAATAAAAAAGCTTGCTTTTGAGCTGGACTTAGGACCCCCTTACATATGTAGCAGATGTGCAGCTTAGTCTTCATGTGGATCCCCCAACAACTGGAGAGGGGGCTGTACCTGCCTCAGTTCCTGCCTGTGGATCCCATTCTTCTAACTGTGCTGCCGTGTCTAGCCTCTGTGGGAGAGGATGTGCCTAGTCCTGCGGTGACTTGATGTGCCCGGGTGGAGTGATACCTACAAGGGGGCCTTCCCTTCTCAGACGAGAAGCTGTGTGTGGGGGAGCTGTGTGTGTGTGGGGGGTGGGGGCTGGGAGGAAAGTGGAAGCTGATACTGGGATGTAAAGTGAATAAATAAATTAATGGAAAAAAAGCTTGCTTTAATTTTCTTGGCCATGATTTGGGTCAGTGATCTTTCTCTGAGCATCTGTGGGATGACACTCCTCTTCCACCTTCTGATGAGTCATCTCATCCACTGAAGAAATGAGACTGAGGTCACATGACGGAGGTCACATGACTGAAAGCCTTTAGTCCATGCTCTCTTTAAACGTAGTAATCTCGCTTTGTACACGTTTACTGTCATCCTTTCCCCAGGCTGCTTTGCAGTTAATCTTCATGGTTACTTTTACTGGATTCCTCTGCTTGTGTGTGTGAGGGCATTTCCAGAGACCCACCCTGAATGTGGGTGGGCTCATTCCTTCGGTTTGGGTCCAGGACTGAATTAAAATGGGAGAAGGAGTGGGGCACTGTGGTGTTTGAATAAGAATGGTATATGAGCCCATAGGCTCATACATTTGCATGCTTGGTCCCTAACTGAAAGACTCTTTGGAAGATTTAGGAGATGTGGTCTTGTTGGAGGAAGTGTGTGCAGCTTGGTCTTCATGTGGGTCCCCCAACAACTGGAGAGGGGGCTGTAACTGCTTCTGTTCCTGCCTATGGATCCATTAGGAGTTGGGATTTGAGAACTCAAAAGCCCATGCCAGGTCCAGCGTGTCTGTCTGTCTGTCTGTCTGTCTATGACAAGCACCAATATTTATTGTTCTATATTTCCTAACCTCAGACACAGTGTGACCAGCTGCCTAATGCTTCTGCCACCATTGTTCTCCCCCAAAGATGGGCCTTTCCTGAAAGAGATGTGGTCAGCTAGAAGTCCTTGCCACACTGAGTTCTTACTTGTTAATGTAATTTAGGTTTTCCATGTTTATTAGGTAATAACCAGAAATTTAATATACTCCCAAATACTGAGTCTTTAAAAATGATTACTCTTGTATGGGTGGACTGTTCAAATATTTCTTGCTTATTTTCTACAATGTCCCCTCCCCTTGGTACAGCTCTCTGTGGTCCTGTCAGCTCTACCACCGCTACAACATCCTATCAAACGAATGGCGGTTTGTGATTTTTCTGCATATTAATTTATACTTCAAAGGAATTTGGATTTTGGTATAAAATCAGACACTACATTTTGTTTTTTAATATTTAGTGAAGAAACAACTTTATCTCATTAAAAAAGACTAGTTTGTTTTTATTTTATGAGTCTGAATGTTTGCCTGAATGTATGTATATGCATGTGTGTGCAGTGACGGTAGCATCCGGAAGAGGGCATCAGGTCCCCTGGAACTAGAAGATGTTGTGAGACCCTGTTCAAGTGCTGAGAACCGAACTTGGGTCCTCTGCAAGAGCAGCAAGTGCTCTCTCTTAACAGCTGAGTCTCTTGGGCCCCACGTTTGTGTGCTATTTGTCAATGTTGGATAAAGCTGAGGGTCTTATGGAAAGATGTTTTCAGGATAAGAGAGAGGTGAGACAAGGAGAGATGAAATGGCATACCTGGGTCCATTCGTTGGTCTGGGGGTCATAAGCCTCCACTATGTTCAGATAGGTCTGTCCATCATAACCCCCAACAGCATACAGCTTGTCACCAAGTAAACACACGCCCACTGCATCTCTGCTAATACTCATGGATGCCACTGCAGTCCACATGTCTGTTTTGGGATCATATCTGAAAGAAAAGTTTACAACTCGAGCTGACATTGCTCTTGAAATATTTTGTGTACAAGCATTTGTCCTGCCAGTCTAGCTCTGGTCTGATCTCTGATATAAATGTGTTTTGAACACATTTTAGAAAAAAAAAAGATCGGTATTTTCCTTAAAAAAAAAAAAAAAAAAACACCTAACTTATTATAGATTCATTGAGTAGATAAAGCACACTTAAGAACTCAACATGTATAAACTGATCCAAGGCTTCAGTGTCCCCACTGAAAACATGGGCAAAGCAATGTATTAAGCTCTGTGCAAGATGATTTAAATTCTCAATTATGGTAGCTATCCGTTTCTTTTCTCACTCTTTGTAAACTAGAACCACTCAATGGTGTTGTTCAGAGGGTAGTTCATGCTAACATGCCATATTTCTTCTGATGGTTTTGTGTGTGTTTGTGTATTTGTGTGTGTGTGTGTGTGTGTGTGTGTGTGTGTCAACACCTGTCTTTTCTTGCTGTGATTAATCACACTAAAGACTCCTAGATTTCTTTCCTGGATCATAACATGAGCGGAGTTGTAATTACCTTCTCCCCACTACAGATGACACAGCTGTAACGTAGCTGCCTTCCATAGCAACACCAGGTCTGCTTGTTATTAGAGACTGCTGAGTATCAGTGGAGCCTGGATCAGAGTCTGACCACCTTGTCATTACAGTTAGTCTCTAAGTAAACCATTCCAACCTTAAACAATTGGACCCATTCTCCCTTCTGGTACTCACTGATTTCATGTTCCTCTTTCAGATCTAAAATCCTTGTAACTGCCTCTGCGCTCTGTGCGACCGGCTCCTCCCACCCCGGCTCCTCCCACACCAGCTCCTGTCCAGCACTCTCCCACCCCATTGTGTTTGGTTCTCTGGCCACACAGTTGCCCTTCATGTCCCATGTGAAATATATATATGCACGTGCATACACACACACACACACACACACACACACACACACACACATTTCTGTTTTGGAGCGTTCACACATGATTATAGTGATTCTTCCTGTAAAATGCATTCAATTCTCTCTTGTCCTTAAAATAAATAAAAAATATATGAAGACTCGATTTGCCAGCCAAATCTTCACTGCTGTTAAGTGCTTCAAGACTTGTAAGAATTTCTACTTTTTCTTTATCATTTTCTAATATTTCACTGTATATTAGAATGGGCCAGATATATCCTTATCCTTTGAACTTCTTACATGGCTTCCAGCCCTAATGCATTCTTTCTGAGACTCATTGAGTTCCTTCACATTTCTGGTAAGGCAGAATCCAGTACGAAACAGCTGAACAATAAATGCTTGTCCTAGGGAATGCATTATAGGTTCAGTCCCAAGTTTGAGGATAATATATGAGGAGACAGGAATCCAAGTGGCTGGGAGACAGGCAGAGACAGGTACAACTTTGTCTGGAAATGTGTGAAACTATTTTTGTTTGTTTGTTTGCTCTTAGCTTTCCTTCACAGGAATTACCTCTCCACACAGTCCGAGAGCCTGGAAGTCAGGTTGGACGTGGGAGCATCGTGTCCTCCAATGGCGTACAGCAGCCCATTCCAGGTGGTGACTCCTACTCCGCCTCTCCTTTTCGACATCTGGGCACACAGTGTCCATTTATTGGTATGAGGGTCAAAGCATTCTACTGACTTGAGGCAGGAGCTTCCATCGCGACCACCAACTGCATAAAGTCTGTAAAAAAGAACAAAAGCAGTGACAGAGGCAACGCAGTGCTGGGGCCAGGCTATTGCTGTGACAGTTCGATGACTTTAAAGTGTTGTTGGTGATGCAACATGCTGACGACACTAAGAAAGCAGCTGTGCCACCAGTGAAATGATATCCGCAATAGCCATCTAAAAACAATTTCCACATCTGTGCCCTTAGCTCCTTATGACACTGACACAGGGGACTTAGCGCATGGGCCTGAGGAAATAGGAGCTTAGGCAGAAATTATGCTCAACTTTTCTTTGTTTTGTTTTTCTGAGCCAAGGTCTCACTATGTAGCCTTGGCTGCCTCAGAACCCGTTATGCAGACCAGCCTTGCTCCAAACTCAAGCTTTCTGCTTCTGCCTCTGGAATTAAGGCTGCATGGCCACTCTAACCCCCATCTCTAACCCCCATCTTTATCCTTATATCACAGTTCAACCTTCTCTCCTCCCTCTATCTGTAAGTGATAACAACCATTAAACAAGTGAACACCATTAAACAAACAAACAAACAAAAACCCTAAAACCCATCAAGGGGCTTATTTTGTGGAGGACCAAAGGGTGAAAAGGTTTGTATTTTGTCCTCATACAACTGAGAACTGTCAGGACCCTGTACAAATCTGTGCATTGACATCAGACAAAGGGTAAGCAAGAGTTTTCTTAAACCCATTCTGGGG
>JANHMN010000007.1:4868513-4883051 GCA_030674055.1 Rhabdomys pumilio | reverse complement strand
TATCTTACTTTCCACTTAGTACTGCCACGCCTACTGTGCTCCTGGGGGTGGACATAGTGGCAACAAAATTCCACTGGCGGGCCTGAGGGTCCCATCGCTCCACAGTATTCAGATAGCTCCAGCCATCGTGCCCTCCGACGGCGTACATGGGGCCTTCCAGTACAGCCACACCTGCAAGTGAACCAGAGAGAGGGACTAATCAGAATGTAACTAGAATAAGTCTGAAACATGCAACTGTAACCAATCACAAATAAGCCATGGCTCCTGGGATCCCTCAGGGCTTTTCTGAGGCAGATGGGGCCAAACCAGCACTGCGATCCTTTTCCTGAAAATTAGAGACAGTATTCTGAAGTACAACAGTGGAAAGTTTGTACATGCCACCATTTCTAGGACCTTCAATCCTCAGGTTTTCATTCTTTCCCCCCTAGGGCCTTGGAATCCTGGGTTTTACTGCAGCCAAGTTTGACACCACAGCCTTGTATTTACAGGTATCATTATTAAGGAAGTGTCAGCAAACATCTTAGTCTATACTAAGTTTCTACTTAATCTGCACTCCATAGAACTTAACAGGTAAGGGCCATTCCCTTGTGGATCAATACTGTTTTACAGGACACAGATACGCAATACACATTAGGTATGTGCCCACTTAAACAATGGAGCAATGTAAGCAAGGGCAGAGAGAGTCAGGGACACCTGTATGACATGTCGATAGAAGCATGACTGCCATCAGAGACCATGCACAAGGGAAGAAAGAGGTGGCATAGAGATGGCATGCTGGGGACCCAAGTTGTCTATTTGGCTGAGCAGGTAACTGACGGGGAGAGGGCAGAAGAGGAGCGAGTCAGAAATAACATTCCCTGACCTTATCCCTCATAAGGACTTTAGATCTTATTCTGAATGGGATGGAGTCAGACAAGGATTCTTGTGCTTTTGAGACAGGTTCTCTCTATGTAAAGTGGGCTGCTCTCAAACTCATAGTCATCTTTCCTCTGCTTCCCAAGTGTCAGAATTACAGGTGTGTGCCACCACGTCTGGTTAAGTAGAGAATTTAAAAAAAAAGACTTATTTGTTTTATGTATGTGAGTACACTATTGCTGCCTTCAGACACATTAGAAGAGGGTATCAGATCCCATTACAGATGGTTGTGAGCCACCATGTGGTTGCTGGGAATTGAACTCAGGACCTCTGGAAGAGCAGTTAGTGCTCTTAACCACTGAGCCACCTCTCCAATACCCAAGCAGAGGATCTTAAGAAGAGGAATGGCATGACTGTGGCCAAACACCTCTGTAACTCAAACCTAGCAATCTTGGCCAAGTTGGATAAAAGAGCCTCCAGTCCTATGTGACCCAAAATAGCATATTAGTTTACTTGTTACATAAAGTACTGGCTACTGAACACACACACACACACACACACACACACACACACACACACACACATTTACACACATTTAAGTTTGTATATATTACCAAATTTACAAAACATATCCAGTTGAACATATACAAACTGTCATTCATCAAAGGCCTAGAAGAAGGGCTCACTTAGTCCAACCTCTTAGATGGTGGATCTGAAAGTACAGTTCAGCAGGGAAAGCCCTTCCTAAACAAAGTCTTCATGTAATTCCCATACATGAAGACATTTAAAAACTAAAGTTCATCTTGTGAGTTCAGATGCATACAAATCACCTATTACAAGCATATGGCAGCTAACAACCGTTTGTAACTCCAGCTGCTGGGTTCCCCTGCATTGCATACACATGGTGGGCATATGTGCATTAAGACAAACACCCATATATATATATAAAATAGAATGAGAAGAAATGTCTATATGTTCATTTTGGGGATGTGTGTGAATTCAGTCATTTCTGCTTAAAAACCCATAATACACACATACATGCACAATTTACCATTATTGATTCTCACATAATATAGAAGTTAACATGCTAGTTTTAATAAGCGTTTAACTAGGCTGTGTAATGACAACTGCAACAAAGCATAAAGGTAAGAGCATGGCTTGTCTGACCGGCATGCTCCCCCTTGTCTGAGCTCCATTTACATAAGTACTCGGGTTCTGGTTCCTGCTTCTCAGGTGTGAGGGACGCTTGCCGGCTGATGCTGACTGAACCCACACACAGGTCTCCCGCCTGGCACAGATGGGAACAACGTGGTGGCATCCTGGCATCCGGCTTCTAAGGAGGAGAGCAGATACACTTACCAAGCCCATGCCTGTGTGTGGACATCGGCGGCATCACGCTCCAGGTTTTTGTTTTGGGGTTGTAGCACTCTACGGTGTTCAAAGTCTTCAGTCCATCTCGCCCTCCGACCACGTACAGCTTGTCATCTAACACGGCGACCCCGAACTGGAGCCTTCTCCCGTTCATGGTTGCCACAGGAGTCCACACGTTTGTGCGGAGGTCGTACTTCTCAATGCTTGTTGCTCCTTAACAGTGACAAAAACAGTTAGGAGACTACACGTTCCACCGTGGCTATGTTATAGCCACAGAAGTATAGTTCATCATCTGTGTGCTGTTGTGTGTGTGTGTGTGTGTGTGTGCGCGCGCGCGCGCGCGCGCGCGCACACACACGTGCGCATGTGATGTGGTGGTCAGAGGTTGATGTGTCTTCCTGCATTGATCTCCACTTTGTTTTTCCAGAGGGGTCTCTCTGAACCTGGAACTCACTGTTCTGGTTAGGCTGGTTGGCGAGGGCTCCAACGATCCACCTGTCTGCCTCCCCAGCACTGGGATTACACAAGTAATCTGTGTATGGTTTCTGGGGATCTTGCTTGCATGGAGCAGCACTTTACCAATGGAGGCATCTTCCTAGCCCCAAAGTATAAAGGTCTTTTTAATCAGCACCAATAGCAGCACTTTTTTCTATCCTATGAAACCCCTACGGTATGGCCTTGCCCACCCCGTGACCTTTTCTCCCAGCATTCTCTCTGGCATCCTCCCAGCAATAAAACATCCATCAAAGATGTTCTTTGTTCAAAGAGGCCAGGGAGACACTCAGCAGCAGGAGGAGTGCAGGGAGGGAGCCGCAGTGCAGACAAGGTTCCTGGACAGGCTGAGGGAGGCTGTCTCCCTTTTAGGATCTGGATTGTTGGGTTGTTTACAGAAGTCAATGGAAAGTCTAGGGGAAGGAAGCCGGTGACCCAGAAGATAAAGGAGACAATTATTCTGTGAGATCCCGGAGGAAAGAACAGTAACAACAAAACGGGCGGAGTGGGGCTGCTCCACAGAGGGAGGAGGCACCAGCCAGGCAAGGAGGAAGGGCAAAGGTCACCGGGAACCACGCTGTGGGAAGTCAAGGGAGTTACTACTACCCATGGGGTTTACCATGGAAAATTCCACAGCTCTTTTGCTCTCTTCAAGATGTGGGACAGTGGAGATTTGGGAAAAAGTAAAAGAAAGCATCACCTTTCTAAAAAACCTAACTCCCAATTATGTAGAGTTTGAGTCTTTCTCTCTCTCTAAGCTGCTAACGGGCCAGCCTGTTCTAGCTTTATGAAGGACCGCAGTCACGGTGAAGACTGATTCCACAGGCTTGTAACGGCAGATCATCAGAGCTACTACGGCTGATGACCTAAATCCAGAGTGTCTGCCTCTACACCGGTACTGCGTTTTCTCACACTTGCTGATTTTACTTACCCTACAGTCTGCAAGTCCCGTTCCATCTTTGTATTCTCACAGCACTAAACAGAATCCCTTCTAAATACCAGCTGGTTAGAGAGATTTTTTACTTTGCATAATCTTTCTTTGTAATATCTGGCAATAATGATATTTTATTCATTCATATTATGTGTTTAAATTATCAAGATTGAATGCATTTGGTTCTTCACTCCCACCACGACCTTAAAAAGTTCCATCAAATAAATTAATAAAAAAATTGCCTTCCATCAAACAAAAATCTTTCTTCATTGATGAATTTTCAAAAATTTTTTTTGTAGTATTTTGTTATAAACTGAAAACTCAAATTTTAAATGTCTAAAAAAATAATACAAATATGTACCTTTAAGTTTGTGGGTGTGTTGGGAGGCTGGCTGGAGAGATGGTTAAGAGCACCTAGGTTTAGTTCCTAGCACCCATAGGGTGACACATAGCAGTTTGTAACTTTGGCTCCGGATGGGAGGGTAGGGAGGGTGCGTGTTCTACTGCCCTCTTCTGGTCTCCACAGGCACTGCATGCCTATAGTGCACATTGGATGAGTCAGTGGGGCTGGAACAGGGCTGAGAGCAGGACCACTAGGAGCTGAGACTGAGATGCATAAGCAATTCAGAGAGCTTCTGGCAGGGCTGCAGGCACTAGCTCTAGGAGTATGGGCAGAGATCAAGTATACAGAAAGGGCTCATAACCGATGGCCAACAGCACCGTGCATGGTCTTCAGAATGTTACAGAGAATTGCCAGCCTCCTTAACCAAGTTTGTAACCCAAATATTTGTGTTTAATTTTTATATGTATGTATGTATGTATGTATGTATGTATGTATTTATGAATTTTTCTTAATTGTTTAAGAGTAAAAGCACAGAAATGATGATGTTGTAGCCCTAAATATTTTAGCAGATCTTCCTCTGAGCAAACAATTCTTTTTAGAAGTCATAATACAACCATCAAGACCCGGAAATTCACATTTACAGTGAATTTAGCATTTTCTTATCAGTCTCAATCATGACCTCTATGGCAAAACAAAAGAACAAAAACAAGACAATGCATCACAATAGTTGATATTTTTCTCTATGTCCCATAATTTGGAAAGAAGTCTGATATTTTTCTTTAGTTTCTTAAAAATTACATGTATGTATGTATGTATGTATGTATGTATGTATGTATGTATGCATGCATCTGCTCCTGAACTGTGGAGTCCAGTCTCTAGCCCCTAAGTCTATACTCTGAAATATATTTTCTGGCCTTGGCACTTTTTAATACTACAGACAGACCAGTTACCCTGCAGAATATCTCCCGAGTTGGACCTGTGCTTTCCCCATGACTTGGGTGGAGTGCTGATGACTTCTGGAGGGTGGGTCCTATCAGAACACTCGCTGCTTGGTCTCACCCCTGGCACTGTCAGCTTAGGCCGCTCAGTTAAGTGCTGTGCAACAGTTCCCTGTCTTGTAAAGACAGCACTTTACGTTTTCTAACCACCAAGCCAGGAGATCGTGTTCCAAACCACAAATCTCTGACTGTCACAACTTCTCCAAGACCTTCTGACTTTCAGATTAGAGATGTTGTATTTGGTGGCTGCCAAACGGCTAATGTTTCTCTCTTTGGTTTCTTTTCTGCAGTACTGGGGACTGATCCCAGAACGTCATGCATGTGAAGTGTTCTCACTGAGCTAGATCTCTGGCCCAAACTAAATAGTGACTCTTTCCTAATCTCATCTTTCTACATGAGCTGGCATAATGCTGAATGAAATAGCTTTCCTTTCTCATTTGTGTCACTGGAATTTTGATTTTGTTATCTTCGTTTACATTAATCACTTACTTTGATATTCAAATTACTTTAAACTCAATGGACTCTCCCAACAAGATGTCTTCTCTACCTTTTGACCTGCCCCTTACCATTCCTTGAATATTTTCTGGCACTGAGGTGCTTTCTGGTCTCATCTTTTCCTGTCCTTGTCCCTCAGCCAGCCACTTCTCCACAGGGCCTCATGGGAGTATTACATTTTACCCTCTGCTCCTCTAGACAAAGATTTCCCAATACCCTTAGTTGAATCCATTCCTCCAACTGCAAATAATGTTCCAACAGTTGACTTCCGCGGTTTTGTCCGAGGACTCTGCAACATGGGTCGTCTCTCAGGTAGTAAGTGGTACTTCATTGCTTCCATGATGAGTTTCTGACATTCTATGTCATCCCGGAAAAGTGCGTTGTTTTCCATGTCTGCCAGGAACTAGGAGAGAGCAGAGTGTACGGACAATGAAGACATGTAAATATACTTTTTGATTTATTACTTTGTTCTGCTGCCCTGTTTATTCCTAGGATTTTATTTCACTTTTGAGACAGGGTCTTACTATGTGGCCCTGGTTGGCCTGGAATTCATGATATAAACCAGGTTAGTTATGGACTTCTGATTCTCCGGCTTCAGTATCTCACACATTGAAATTGTAGGCAGCAGCCACTACCAGCTCATGAGTGCTCCTGCCGCATGAGCGCAGGGATTACAGACGTCCATCACCCTCCCCTGCCCTGTTTGGGTTGTTTTGGAGGTAGGAACCCATATATTCTGGCTTTAAACTCTTATGTGTCTCAGGCTGGCCCTGAACTTCTGGTCCTCCCGCCTCTGCCTCACAGATGCCAAGACTACAGACAAGAGCTGCCACAACCAGAATATTGGTACCTTTACAGCATGTTCTGAGATCTGATATTTTGGTCTCCCCCATTAAGTTTTATGATTTTCTCGGATATTTGGGTTTTGGTTTTCCATGTTGCTTTAAGACAGAGTCATCAAGTTCTCTCTCATTATCCTGATTCTTTTGGCTTACTGAGGTGGATGGTGCTAAGTTCTTTTATTAGTTATGGAGAATACACATTTTTGTGATATTAGGTCTTTCTGTCCAAGGAGCCTTGTCATTTGTATGACTTTATTGTCTTTGCCTTCATTTTATTAAATCTGTTCTTATATATGTAATTCTTTTTACTGCCATTTTAATTTTTTAAAACTTTCTTTCTTCTTTCCTTCCTTCCATTTTTAATGTTTTTTCTGGAGAAGAATAAAAAAAATCTCCTGGTGACTGGAACTTGTATCAACTTGGCACTTTACCACACTCCTCAGCTCCAGCTGTTATGCATTCACCCATCATCAAGTAGGGATACTTCCACATCTTCTTCTGAGTGGGTATCAACTCTTACAGTTTGTGGCCTTATGTTTCCCAAACCTTCAATGCAGTGGAAAATAACTGGATAAGGTAGAACCTCTTTGCTTCTGGCTGGAGTTGGTGGTATTGGTGCTTATATTCCAGACGGTAGTTGCTACAGCGTGCATTGTGTGATCCATCTTTATTTAAGCTGCCTCTCTCTCTCCCTACTCTAGTGTTCAAATTAAGAACTGTTACCAATTTTTCCTCAAATACTTTTTTACATCTGTTGATAAGAACATATAAATGTTTTCCTCTTAAGCTAGTGATGTAATGACTCCCTGGATAGAGTCCCTGGCAATTGTTCTTGGGGAAATTCCCCTATCCTTTAAAGCACAGTGTGTGCCCATTACCATATGAGCAGAGGCTGTGCATCAGACTTGATCCAGTTAGATGACGTTTAGTAAGTATTCACATGGAAAGGTTTGGAGCACTTCTTTCACCTGAGGCAGATCCCAGAGCCAAGTTCCTGCTAACTGCCACGCCCATGCCATCTCCTGTCCCGAACATAATCTACTAAGACAGATTGGTCTTGTCTGTGTATTTCATATAAACAAAACCCACATGCCCTCTGTCTTGCTTATTTTATCCAGCATGTTCGTTAGGCTTGTCCATGGTGCAGCATGCATTAGTCTTGCTTCTCTGCTGCTGAATTATTATTCATTTCTAGTGACTGGCTCTACTTCACTCTCCATCCAGCAACTGATGGACACTTGTGTACACATCACACAAGTGTGTGGACATATTTTGATTTCTCTTGGGTAGATAACTAGGTAAAATTATCCTTTCTTTAAAGAAACCTCAAAACTGCATTTCAAACCATCTGTATCATACATCTGAGTTATACTCATATTCCCCGAGCACCTTGTGAGGTTTCCGTTTCCACACACCCTCACCAACCATGCCCATTTTAGCCAGTCAGGTAAGTAGAAACTGGGTTTTATTTTGCATTTCTTTAATAGTTGATAATGCTTAGAATATGTCCAGGCTTTGATAATTGAAGTGAGCCAAAGATTCCAATAAAAGTTACCATAAAAAAACCAAACAAACCAAAACTGTGGCATTTAGTAAGAATGCACATAAGCCAAAGGCAAAATAATCCCAGTAAGACACAAATCTTGGGTAAACTTAGGCTAGAACAAAGAAGTAATTTCAGGCAGGAATCTAAATATTAGGCTAGAATAAGAAAGTAGGCTTCAGACATGAAAATGACTTTGGGCTAGGACAGGGAAGTAGGCTCAGATACTTTGGTCATCCTGATAAGCCCTTAGAAACAGTGATCAGGAGTGTTCAAGGAATTTTGTTTATTGCCTTGCTTGTTCTTTGACTATTTGTGTTTATTGTCTTGCTTGTTCTTTGACTATTTGCATCTATTGTATTGTTAGTCCTTCAACCTAGAACTGACCTTAATACTTGCATGTAATTAAAATGGTATAAAAGCAAAAAGGAGGAGGGTGGATGGTATAAAGGTTTTCTAGGAAGGGGAAATGGAATGGCATCTGAAATGTAAATAAATAAAACATCCAATAAAAATAAAAATAAATTAAAAAAATCAAATCAACTGAAAAAACAAAACAAAACAAAACAAAACATAAATTTACCACAGAAATCATTAGTGGATACGCACTGAGTTGGCTTATTTAGATTAATGTTACTGTTTGTATTACTTCTGATATAATTACCTCAGTGCTTTCTAAATAAAAATAAATGTGAGATAAAATATAGGAAGTAATGTCTCAGGAGATTGTACAGTAACTGCAATAGGGAGTAAAACATATTTCTTAACAGGTTGGTAAGTTCTGTAGTTTATTGAAAATGAGATTATTTATATTTAAGTAAAGAAGTGAGAATAGAAGAATTATAAAGCAGTTAATTCAGGAACTGCATTAATCAAGCATTGGTACAGCAGGTTTGCTGCTGTTCAGGAAACTATTATGATTGGCTAAACTATAAAATATTGATCCTAATACATTCTTACATTTTTATGAATTCCAAATGCCTTATCTGTCACAAACAATGGCAAACTATTCAAATAAAAGTATTTGCAGAGACAGACATGTTGGCTGTGTAGATTCTTATCTGCGTTCTTGCATTTGCTTCTCATGCCAGTCTCTCTAAAACTGTGCCCTCAAACACACAGAATGAGACGGTGATGGCTTGCATATGTTTGTCCCCGAGTGGAACTATTAGAAGGTGTGGCCTTGTTGGAGGAAGTGTGTCACTGTGGGGGTGGGCTTGGAGATCTTCCTCCTAGCTGCCTGAGGATGCCCAGTCTGTTCCTGGCTTCCTTCAGATGAAGATGTAGAACTTTCAGCTCCTCCTGCGCCATGACTGCCTGGATGCTGTCATGCTTCCATGATGATAATGGACCTGTAAGCCAGCTCCAATTAAATGTTGTCCTTTATCTGAGCTGCATTGGTCATGGTGTCTGTTCATAGCACTAAAACCCTAACTTAAAGCCATGTTGCATAAAACTTGGTCAGCTCTAAAGTGTGTCTTCCCTGTAGCATTAGTGACTGTAGCACTTCTTTCTTCTTGAATTTGAATCAGTTTTTTTCAGTAGAACCCCAGTCAAGAGTAAAACAAAATGACCACAAACACTTCCTTTTTGATTATCCAGTTTCTTTGGAAAGTCACGTAAAATGATCGATCACTTGGGAGACTGAGGGACGGCTGGCTCAGCTGGTAAAATGTCCGCTACATGCATGAACTTCAATTCAAAACTCCAGTTCCCCCACAAAAGCCAGGTACCAAGGCATGCATCTGTGACTTCAGCATCGAGTGGGCTGGAGTCAGGGGTGCGCACTGACCAGCCAGTCTAGCCAAGATGATGAGCTCCTGATTCAGTAAGAGATCCTCAAAAAAGGTGCAAAGTGGCTGAGAAAGACAACTAGTGTTGACCACTGGTCTCTGCATGCACTCACACATTCATGCATGTGCATCTGCAGAGACATGTACATACATACAAACAAATATACACAGCAAAAATAATTTAAAAATGATCATTTCGGGGTTGATGAGATGGCTGAGTGAGTAAAGGCCTTGCAGTACAAGTCTGGTGAGCTGAGTTCCAACCCTGGAACCTATGTAAAGGTGGGAGAGAACACACCTCATGAAGTTGTCCTCTGACCTCCACATGCACACTGTGGAACGCGTGCTCCTCCTCCATCCCTCCCCCACGCACACATACAAATCCACATATGAATAATAAATTAAAAAATTTAAAAAAGATCACTTGGGTAGCATGTTATAATTATACATATTATTCTATCATTTACATTTATGTCTACTGTTGGTGGCCCTATAATAAAATTAATACTTGGAAGCTAAATCCCTTCTAGCTAGGGCTCAAAGTGCTTTGTCTAACATGATAAAAATCTCATTTATATGATATCATTGAGAAAACACAATTTCACAAGTGTAAATTCTCTAGGTTATTATACTTAATCTCATTTCTAAAAATAGTCACTAATTACTTGACAGGCATTTGACAATTTTAATAATTGCTATCTTTTCTGTATGTAAAACATACAGACTCTAACTTCAGAATTCTACTTAGTAATTAATTCTATAATTTTGTTTTTCACTTTTATCACCAAAACCCAAATCCAAACCCCTAGAGCCCACAAGTACTCACTCCTAACTGGAAAATCTCTAACACACACACACACACACACACACACACACACACACACACACCCCTGGGAAATCTATTACACCCCTCCCCCATGACTCAGGGAACACTGTGGAAGGAGGCCAGAGAGATTATAAAGGCCAGGGCTGAGGGAAGATTGCCACAACACAGTGAGCTGTGGACATGGCAGGGTCTTTGCACTCATGAGCTAACACATGTGTGGGTGCCTGCACAAGACCTGTACAAGCGCAAGCTCAAGCTGGTCAATACTCCAGCATGGATGAAGGAGGGGCTCGTCAGGCTCTCCCTTAGCTGAGGGGCTTTAGGTAGGTGACAGCCACCGAGGGAGGCACAGTTTTCTACAGCTGCGTGGAACACTGTAGATTGCCCATTAAGATTCTGACTCTCTCTCTCTCTCTGTGTGTATGTGTGTGTGTGTACAGGCGTAGGAGTAGAGTAATAATCATCTAAATACATTGTATCCTATTCGTATTGGAAGTCACCAAAGGTGTATGGGGGGGCAACAGAGTAAGTGGTACACACTGCAACTTCGAATTATCATTTTAAGAGAGAAAAACAGCTCAGAGAGGCAAAGTGCCTGTTGACATTGCCCAGGGCACTGTAGTCACCTCAGTCACATTTGCTCCACCACTACCACCGCTCATCATGGACAGGGGTTCTCAGATCTGAGCGGGCACCCAAATCCATGGAGGGCTGATTAAATCACACCATTCTAGGGCCCGTTTCACAGAGTTCTGAGACGAGGTCTAGTTATTTGTATTTCAAAAAGTTCACAGGTGATGTCGATCCTATACTCCAAGCACCACTAGGCTAACCCACCGGACTTTCCTCCGTATCTGTCTTCTGTGTAGCACCTGATGACGTAACGCGTCCTCAGTCCACCCTCAGTCCCGGGTGGAGTTCTAGTAACACCCCCGTCACTTGACTCGTTGGCATGGCCACTGAACTTCAGTGTTCCCCACAGTCCGTCCCTAGTACTTTTCCACTCAACCTGGCCAGAATCACTCTTTTGCTTTGGGATTGAATATGCTAAGTTTTTCCATTTTTCCTCTTAATAGTGTGAGGATTAAAGACTTAAGGTGCCAAGCAATTCTGGGAAAATGATTCTCCATTCCCTTGCCCACACTACATGTTACCCCTCACTCTGTATTCTGTCTCGAATGACTTCACCTTCTAACCGCATTCTACACACAGCGTCACTCTGGGCCCCTCTAACCCAGGCGTTAAGTTCTGTCAGTTTCTGGTCACTTCTCTCTGGCACTGCCTGAGTGTCTACTTCGCCTGGCTGAACTCTGACAGCCTTTTTAATGGGTTTCTAGTGTTGACCCTGATTCTCCGCAGTGCACTTACAGCTGCTGATGCCAAACGGTTACATTCTGCCATTCCTTTATAAAATCCTTCCATCCTTCCTCACTGCTTTTAGGATAAAGTCTAAACTCCTTGGCATGATAAAAGCTTCTTCACAATCTGGTTAAATTCCTTCTCTAGCCTGATCTCTTAACATCACCCCTCTTTATTTTGGGGCCAGTCAAGTGGGTTCTTCACATCTCACAGGGTATGCTTCACAGCTCTGCACAATCTGGCCTCTTCCCTGGAAAAGCCCCACTTTAGATGGCTAGGACAAGATGCAGATCACATGACATCTAAGGACAGTCACTCTGGTTCTCCGGCATTGTTGTGTTCTTGGAGGGCTCCTCCTTGTTTTCTTGTCTTGCTCCCTCACCTGTCGTGACCTTTTCTTAGTGCATTATAACCACAGCTCGTTTGTATTGCTTCATGTGTGGAAAGGGCACCAAACTGTACTTGGTTCAGATCCTAGCTCTGGCTCTCAGGAGCTCCATGTTAATCAGCAGTAAAGGCAAGCACAGCCTCACTTGAGAAGGACAGGAAAGCACGCAGTTACTTTGTGGTCTGAACATCTGCTTTTACGTGTGTTGGCCTGATGCTTTGTTTGTACCCCAGGTGTTGGACAGAATGGTCTCCTGCCTTTCAAGTTGAAGGACTCAGGGAAATGTTCTATCTCTAAATTCACAGGAACAGGAGGTTTCAAGGTTGGTGGGAAGCCTGCCATACCACAAGCACCCTTCAAACTGCTGAATGGAACTGTGTTTCCATGATACACGATTATACAGGCGCTTTCCAACATCTACTAAGACGTCTCGGATTTTATTTTCTTTCATTTAGAAAAGAATAGGAAAGAATATCTGCTAGGAAGCAAGAAAATTTAAGTGCCCTCTTTAAATCTGATTTCAAGAGAGTTATTTCATTCTGTTATTTTTCTCGGAATTGCCATCCACTCATGTAGTTCCAGTGTAACTTAGAACGAGGCCTTGACAGTGACTTTTGTCTTTGCTAGACAGAGTGCAAAAGCAACTTCCACTTACAATAGTCAGAGATGAGCAGTATTTGCAAAATTAATACAAACAAGGTAACATTTGTGGTGCCTTAAATAATAAGAAAAAAAGAGAAGGAGGTCAGGCCTGAATCAGCAAGCTCTCTCACTTCCTCTGCTTGCAAGGCCTCTTTCTCTATTCAATGCCTGAGACAGGCAGAAGAAAAGAATGCTGGGAAAGTCCCTATATAGTCAGTGAAAACTGGACAAAGGAGAAACTGTGCCAGTATGTGAGGATTGACAACTCTGGATACACTCTGAGGGGCCTCTTCACTCTAAAGTGGTGGCCTTATATTTATAGTACATTTTGTTTCACAGAATGTATTTCTCTCATCATAATCGTGAGAGTCAGAAAAGAGATATCTCTACTTGGTCAGAATGTATGTCAGGTCTGCGTCATAGATGGGGAGGCCAAGGACTTGAGTCAGAGCTTCAAGTGTTAGAATATTTATCACAGAACCTAGTAGCTAGTGGGTATGTTAACCTATATGTGACAATGAGTTGATCTAAACTTTCTGGCTCTTGGTGCTAAGTCTCCCCTCGTTAGTAGATTAGAAATATAGTAGAGTCCAAGGAAATTGCTAACTCAAAATCAAAAGTGTTACTTAATCAAAGCAATTTAGATAGCTCGACCCTCCGAACTACACTCGAACAGAGGCACCATTTGTTAGTTTAATATCTTCCAAGCTATACATTCCACAGAATATATATATAAATTACTTTAACTGACTAGCCAAAGAAACACACCTGTAGATGAGTGCCTATTAATTACCTGTGGCGCAAGGAGAGGTAGCCTAATGTAAGCCAAAAGTTTACTGAGATCTTTCCGCCTCTGCTCCAAATCGTGCCGGACCCAGGTGAGAAGTGCATTCAGTATGGTCTCCTCGTTAGGAATGTTCATGTCATCACTGGCCAGGAGCTTGGCAATCTCATTGGCTGGGAGTAACACAAACTCCTGGTTCCTGATTACTTCCATGAAATGTTCCTAGAGGGGAAAAATAAATGATATTGTTCTTTTTTTTTGTTTGCTTTTGTTTTTGTTTTTTCAAGACAAGGTTTCTCTGTGTAGCCCTGGCTGTCCTGGAACTCACTCTGTAGACCAGGCTGGCCTTGAACTCAGAAAACCGCATGCCTTTGCTCCCAAATGCTGGGATGAAAGGTATGTGCCACCACTGCCTAGCAATATTGTTCCTTTTAATCACCACTGTTTTATGAAAAAAGCTCATTTTTTATATTAGGTGTCTAGAATAATTTGTACTTTAGACACAATTTTTTTATACTTTAGATGTGTTAGAAAAGAAAGCGAGAAAAAAAAAAAAACTCAAAAACCCTAACCTATATGACGACGACACTGTGAAGTGGGAACAGTGTCAGACAACAACACTGTGAAGTGGGAACAGTGTCAGATGAGATAACAACACTGTGAAGTGGGAACAGTGTCAGACGACGACACTGTGAAGTGGGAACAGTGTCAGACGACGACACTGTGAAGTGGGAACAGTGTCAGACGACAACTCTGTGAAGTGGGAACAGTGTCAGATGACAACACTGTGAAGTGGGAACAGTGTCAGACGACGACACTGTGAAGTGGGAACAGTGTCAGACGACAACACTGTGAAGTGGGAACAGTGTCAGACGA
>JANHMN010000007.1:4857971-4868413 GCA_030674055.1 Rhabdomys pumilio | reverse complement strand
AGTGGGAACAGTGTCAGACAACACTGTGAAGTGGGAACAGTGTCAGACAACACTGTGAAGTGGGAACAGTGTCAGACAACACTGTGAAGTGGGAACAGTGTCAGGTGACAACACTGTGAAGTGGGAACAGTGTCAGGTGACAACACTGTGAAGTGGGAACAGTGTCAGACGACAACACTGTGAAGTGGGAACAGTGTCAGACGACGACTCTGTGAAGTGGGAACAGTGTCAGAGGACGACACTGTGAAGTGGGAACAGTGTCAGACGACGACACTGTGAAGTGGGAACAGTGTCAGACAACGACTCTGTGAAGTGGGAACAGTGTCAGACAACGACTCTGTGAAGTGGGAACAGTGTCAAAGGACGACACTGTGAAGTGGGAACAGTGTCAGAGGACGACACTGTGAAGTAGGAACAGTGTCAGACGACGACTCTGTGAAGTGGGAACAGTGTCAGAGGACGACACTGTGAAGTGGGAACAGTGTCAGATGATGACACTGTGAAGTGGGAACAGTGTCAGATGACAACACTGTGAAGTGGGAACAGTGTCAGAGGATGACTCTGTGAAGTGGGAACAGTGTCAGAGGACGACACTGTGAAGTGGGAACAGTGTCAGACGATGACACTGTGAAGTGGGAACAGTGTCAGATGACAACACTGTGAAGTGGGAACAGTGTCAGAGGACGACACTGTGAAGTGGGAACAGTGTCAGATAACACTGTGAAGTGGGAACAGTGTCAGACGACGACACTGTGAAGTGGGAACAGTGTCAGATGACAACTCTGTGAAGTGGGAACAGTGTCAGACAACACTGTGAAGTGGGAACAGTGTCAGAGGATGACTCTGTGAAGTGGGAACCGTGTCAGACAACAACACTGTGAAGTGGGAACAGTGTCAGACAACACTGTGAAGTGGGAACAGTGTCAGAGGACGACTCTGTGAAGTGGGAACAGTGTCAGACAACACTGTGAAGTGGGAACAGTGTCAGACAACACTGTGAAGTGGGAACAGTGTCAGAGGACGACACTGTGAAGTGGGAACAGTGTCAGAGACGACACTGTGAAGTGGGAACAGTGTCAGAGACGACTCTGTGAAGTGGGAACAGTGTCAGACAACACTGTGAAGTGGGAAAAGTGTCAGAGACGACACTGTGAAGTGGGAACAGTGTCAGAGACGACTCTGTGAAGTGGGAACAGTGTCAGACAACACTGTGAAGTGGGAACAGTGTCAGAGACGACACTGTGAAGTGGGAAAAGTGTCAGACGACGACACTGTGACATTTATTTAGTGCTTCGTTCATGTTCAAGAGTAGTTTTGACAGGCTTATGAAGGAAGATTGAAAAAAAATGAAGTAAACAGCAAGGAAGAGAACTAATATCAGGCTTACGCATTAGGGAATTTAGGTAACAGTGAAGGTGCCTCTGATCCAGGAATTGCCTCCAGGCTGGCCAACTAAGACAACTCTGGATCAAAGTCCTACAGCTCGCCACGGCAAAGCACGAGTCAGGCTATTTTTTATATTTTATTTTTTTTTAATAACCAAAGTGGGTATTAACGTTTTGTTCTGGTTTGTTTTGTTTTAAAGACAGGTCTCCCTATGTAGCACAGGCTGGCCTTAAACCTGAGGTTCTTCATGCCTGTGTGTGCTACCACAGATAGTTCAAAAATATTCCTATGCTTTTTAGAAGACCACCCAGGATTTCAGATCTTTTCCTTCTAATTCTTCTAATCTGATTTATGCCGAGTTAGTTTGTTTTTAGCAAAAAGAGGCAAAGCAAAACTGTTAACCTAGCACAGGTTAGGAACAGGACCTTAGACTGCACGTGACTGAGTCTCGGCTGTGATCTGAAATGAGACACTAGAAACGTCCCAGATGTGAAATAACTTGTTTATCATTATTATGTTAGCTAATCTGGAGAGAAAGAAATCTCTTGTTAAAATCTTTTATTTTTATTTTAAAGTGTGTGCATGCACATGTATCTGTGTGTGGCTGCAGGTGCCTGCAGAGGTCAGAGACTAGAGTTCTGGGTAGTTGTGAGCCATCTTACATGGGTGTTGGGAAATAAACATGGGTCTTCTGCAAGAGCAGTGCACAACTGCTGAACCATCGCTCCACCAGAAAGAAAGAGATCTTTCCCTGCTTTGAAGTCTGTAAGTCTCACTGCACGAAGAGCTTACATCATGGATACAAGCACAGATTCCACACATGCAATCTTGTAATGTTTCTCTTCTACTCCCAATGTACTTTCTGTACATTATCAGCACACAAGGTTTCAGTAAAACAGCTAACGCTGTTTAAATCAGAACTGGAGACAGGCCAATGAATAACTATCTTCCACATTGACATGAGACTCATATTCTCCATTTAGCCTGTGGTAACCCAAGCAAGATACTGACCTGAGATCTATCTTGGGCTGACATTCCTTTCGGCAGAGTCTTAGGAGGAAAACCATTCATGAATAATTAACTAAATTCAATTGCTCCAATTCATCATGATTTGTTAAAAAATACCGAGACGAATCTACTTTGGATGATTGATTATCATTTTCAGGAACATATTTTAATAAAATCTCAGTGCTGGAAGGGCTTCAAGCAAACTGTTCTACTCAATTTCAGACTGACATTATCAGATGATTCGGGAACACACAGCAAGAGCCAAAAATGATCAAAACTGGGCTGGGGCTGCAGCTCAGTAGGGAAGTGTTTGCCTGCATGAGTGAGACCCAGAGTTTGACACTAGCACTGCAAACCCCAAAGCCACTTAGGGCACTTGGTATGTTAACCCTTAATAAATACTTTGCACAATGGGGAACAAAGTCAAACACCCCTCAATACTTCCTTATCATTCTTTTAATAGTAAAGTAACCCAAACTCTAACCATGGGAAGTTATAACTCAGTGATTATTAGGTAGGCAACATGAATTTGGAAGAAGATTATACAGTTGTATCAAAGGTATTTCATATATAGTGTTAGGTGGAAGTAAGACGACGTGTACTGTCATTTAACACTACAGTACGGCCAGGCATGATGGCACACACCTGTGATCTCAGCCCTACGGTGTACAGGGCTGTGAATTTGAGGCCAGTCTGGGTCCAAGTATGGCACACTGGATAAGCAACCCATCTGTACAGTACTAGTGTGACTCTGCTCTACTTTCCAATGGTAACTGCATTCCATCAGTAAGAGGAGGCCACTTGGCAAACTGTTAGTGTTATCTATCTCAAAGAAATGCCCTTTCACTCTATATAGTTTATATCACATGAAAACTGAGTTTTTCAATACATTATACAACACTATTGGAGCAAGTTTAAATACAAAGATCTTTTCAGAAATATGATTTTGCTTTAAAGTAGCTGTTTTAGAAAAATTCAATGATTTAATAAGTTTTCAAGGCTCAGAAATAAAATTCAGAAATAAAATTTAGAATTTTAAAATGAAATGTTCACATTTGCTTCATAAAACTATAATGACATTAAGTAGTTATATTGATAAAATAATCTAGAATGTTCTTTCCAGAGGTTAAATGACATGTTCCAAGTCACGTTCAGTGGCAGTGAGAACTGGGACAGAAGCTTCGAGACTCCAGCATCCTGAGGAGCTGTTACCCGTTCCTGCCCGAGCGTGTGGGGATGTTTGAGCATGCCCTGCGCACTATCATACACTAACTGAACTCACCCGTCCAGCGCTACGTTTGTCCCGTACTTTCAATCTGCTTTAGGAAACAAGCAGGCATCAACACACCAGACACTTGCTAGACTTGCCCTTTCCCCTTCAGAATTGCTTTTAAGCAAATGAAATTACTGAGGGATTTATTTAAACTGAAGATTGAATTTTGCTTTACATTCTTATTCAGTTCCCATAGCAACATTCAAATCAGATGATCTGCCTCTAAATTACTTATTGTTATTAGAGTTCCATTGCATATCTCTATTGAAGCTAAGTAATGTCAAGTAATGACCTTGACATAAAAAAATCTACTGCAACTAATTGGCTATGAAAATAGCTTTAAAACCATTCAGCTAATTTCAATTGGATTTGCATCTAGGCTTTAATGCAGCCATCATGCCTATACTGTAAACAGCAGGAGTGACCTAAATGCATACAAATGTTTTCACATGTATAAAATGTGTGAGAAAGAGACACTGGGCCCAGAGAAAAGAGATAAAGGCACTTGTCACCAAGCCTGAAGACCTGAGTTCGACTCCTTGGACCCACACAGTGGAAGAATAGAATGGACTCCTGCCAGTTGTCCTCTGACCTCCCATGTGCACTTGCTCAAACATATATGTGATAACAATATAACATGAACAGCCAGGCACTTGGGAGGCAGAGGCAGGTGGATCTCTGTGAGTTTGAGGCTAGCCTGTATAGAGTTCGAGGCCTCTATAAAGTACTCCAGGACAGTCAGGGCTCTGATACGTAAAGAAAACTTCTCTAGTGAAAATTGCTGAAGCACCCTGAGTCTCTTCCCAGACAAACCACTCAACTGAAGGGTAGGAGGTATAAGAGGAGGAGGAGGAACTAAGTAACAGTTCTCCAGCCTTGATAAAGTCATACATTTGAACAGCTATACACACACACACACACACACACACACACACACACACACACACGAACTAACGAATGTACGCGCTCGTCTGCTTTCTTTTCCTGGCTGCTACATTGCTCTAGTTGAAGTAGTTAAGCCAACACTGCCAGGTGGCAAGATGGTCCATTTTTTAGAAAGCCATCCTCCATTGCCATCCCCTCTATTGTTAAACTGAAAGTGGGTCCTAAGAAGACTTCATCAATATGCCCTACCTGCTATCCTAGATAAATCCAGGTTCTCAGGCTGCTGAATCAGAATTTCCTCTGATTTATTTTGAACACACAATTCACTGCAGTTAGAAGGAGCATTGTCTCCGCATCGACAAGCACTTGCGTGTAATCAGAGGCATCTGAAATAGAAGGTCTCCCATTCGCCCTTTTAGCTTCATCTTACTGCTCACACTACGACCACCATCACCAGGTCCCACCAGTGCCTGTGAGACAGATCTGCAGTTCATCTGTGCTTTTAAAAGCAGCGCTGGCTAGCACTCTCCAGCAGGAGTCATCTTGATCGGTTTCCTTCCCAACTTAGTGCTGTGTCATAAACTTGTACCTTAAAACTTGTGGCAAAGCCACATGAAAGGAGCAAAGTGGACGGGGCCAACAGGGCTTTACTGATTAGAGAATACATACCATAGTGTAATTGTGAGCCACTTTATGCAAATCTGTGCAGCCTTGGGCATCAGCAAAAGACCGAATCCCGAGGCAATTGGACGGGTGGAGCTGCTTCATCAGGAACTTGCAGCAGGCTTCCACCACCTGGGAGAGCTGGAGCAGGCATGCTGTGGACAGCAGGCACTCGATGTTGTCTTCCTTCAGTTCAAGTCGGCCTGCATAAAGAAAATTCATTAATGAGGCAGCTTCATAAATCTTGTTTTTAAACAATAACTGATGTTGACATGATTTCTAAATAAGAGCTCATTACACCGTTACAGATCTGGAAGGCTTAAGATTCCAATAAGAAAAACAGACTATTAAATGGGAATCATTTTATCCTTTTGTGACCTCTGCTTAAAAAAAATAATAAGGCTTATTTTCAAATGTTGCATTAATTAGTAACTAATATCCATGATGTATAATTCTTAAATTTTAAATGTAAAATTTGACTATACTACATGTGTGGCTGTGTGTGTGTGTTTCTGGGCACACACATGCACACAGGTGTATGTGGAGGCCAGAGGAAAGTACCAGCGGTCTTGTTCCACCACTCCTTTGCTTGATTTCTAAAACAGGGTCTGTCACTGAAACTGGCACTCAGAGATTTTTTTTTTTTTTAACCTCGGCTGTCCAGCCAGCAGCACCCTGCCTCTACCTTCCAGTGCTGGGGTTATAGGTACATACATCTACACCCCATGTTATAGTGGGTGCTGGGGATCCAAACTCAGGTCCTGTTTGCAAAGCATCTGATCTTACTCACCAAGTCATTTTCCCATACCCAACTCATGTTGGTTTATATAATATTTTAAGGTACCATTCAAAGGACTGGGGAGAGATGCTCAGTGGCTAAGACTTGGATGCTGCTTTTCTCAGCAACTGTAGGAGGCTCACAACCGCCTGGGACTCCAGCTCCAGGGGATCCAATGCCTCTGGTCTCCACAGTCACCTGCTGTGCTCGTGTGTGTGTGTGTGTGTGTGTGTGTGTGTGTGTGTGTGTGTGTGTGTATGTGTGTGTGTGTGTGTGTGTATGTGTGTGTGTGTGTGTGTGTTGTGTATGTGTGTGTATGTGTAAGTTCTATAGGGCAAAAGTAGGCCACAGACAGACAGACACACACACACACATGATTATAAAAAATTTTTTTTAAAACGTATTTTTCAAAAGCTTCATTATGATCATCATTTTAAAGGTTTTAACATAGAGATTTTAACCAGTAAAGAACAGTATTCTGGTCATCAGAGGTAGTGATGAGCATAGCAGAATGAACTGAGCTGAAATCTGAGATCTAGAAAGTAGTGGGGCCAGGAGCAGTTCAAGGCCATCCTTGGCTCCATAGTGAGTTCACTGTCAGCTTGAATATATAAGACCCTGTTTAAAAACAACAACAACAAACCATAAACAGAAGAGGAAGGAAAAGAAATCAAATCTGCAATCAAATTGCATGACACAAACCTAAAGACGTCAGTTTACATTCCGACCTGTTACCTGTGTATGCGTACTGAATTAAGGACCACAGGGCATTCGGCTCTACTCCTTCCATTTTTATTTCTTCTTGCCTCGCCTCCCTGACATCATTAGTAAACATAGCAGCGAAATAATCTGAGACGGAAGACAGCACCAGTCTGAGGAGACATTAGAGAAGCAATCAATGAGCACATTAAAGCTGGATGTTCATTAATAAATGCATTCTCTTCTTTTTTTTATTTGGCGTGCACAGGAGTACATGGTGCTGGGAAATGCAGCCTACATTTGACAAATCCTTTTATGCTCTATTTCCTTCCTTTGCATAATAAATTACCATTACTGGAAACGTTCTGCTGAGGTAAATGATTTTACTATGCAAACACCATTTTATGATATCTTTTTAAAAAAGCCATAAGCACTTGCTATTAAGTTGGCTATATATGAAAAGAAAAATGTAAAAAAGAAAGAAAGAAAAATGTAAAGGTTATTTTTTTGTCAATTTTGAAAATAACCTAAATTATTTGGAACAAAAATGAATATGTAGGACATACTTAAAATGATATTAGCAACTTTTATAATATTTTAAACTATTAATATAGCTATATATTTTTTGTTACAGTCTGGCATAGTTAACAAAAAGATGATAATTTCTATAGGGCAAGGGTAGGCCACGGGTAAATGGTGTTACTTGGGCAAAGATCTGTTGCTTAAAATTATTATCACTGAGGGAGGTGGAGACATTAGTTCTGGAGGTGCCCGGGAAGGGACAGTGCTCAGTCTGAGGGCAGAAGGGCACACCCACCATGCACAGGAACCTGTGAGGACTCGGAGGCTCCTGCAGAGTGAGCAAGAAGAGTGACATTCTGAGACAGAGTTCCAGAGAGGCAACGGCAAGCTGGGTCGCATAGGTCACCAAATGTACTTTGGCTTTTAGCTCATTGACTTGGGGAGTCACTGAAAGCTTTTCAGAGCCACTGACTCTTTGCTACAGTGTAGGCCAGGAGACAGCAGAGAGCCAGAGGGGTCATCTGTGTCACACATTGGTGTCAGCACATGCTGGTAGCTGAGTGATGAGCTCCATTTCAGAGCCACTATGAGATGCCTCTGGGAAATTAATGCTGAAGTCTCCTCTCTAAGAAACCATGTTCTCAACACAGACTTTTTATGACAGGAGTTCGTCAATAAATGTATGCTAACTCACAGCTATCAACCCAAGCTCCTGCTTTCTAATGGGTTTATTTTCACTTTGGAGGGTTTTATGAAAAAATCTGGACAATGTTAATGTTGAAAGGCATAAAAATAATCTTTGTGATCAATGTGGCGATTGACAGTGAATAACTGAACACATCAACTTGTCAGAAGAAATGAATTATTCTTTTCTAAGCATTTCTTTTCACCTTAAGAAATACGTCATTTGTGTTAAAGGCTTGCCACGGCCACTATCATGGGGATCAGAAAACACAATCCGGGAATACACGGGAGTTTGACAACTTGCTAAGGGACAGGGAACCTTAGCAGTAGGGGTGAATGGCTAGCACGCAGGCTTGGTTCACCCACAACATTAAAGAGGGAAAAGAAAACTGATAAGATTTTGAGAACTCTATTTTTTTTTTTGTTTCCTCCTTCCGGCTATCCACAAACTCTAATTTCCATCAAGCTTATTTAAAGCATCTAATGAGTATTTAGTATGCATGAAAACTGTCTGCTGTGGATGACATCTATAGCAAACAATATTGACTGACTGATCTGAGGCTAGTGCCTGTGCTTCCACAAAAGAAAACATGGACATTTGTGTTTAGTAATCGCACGCGACAGATCACCGCCTGAGGCCTAAGGGTTAACTGGTGTACCTCACCTCACCACATGTAACGTTACCTAGGGAACGTTTCACACGTGAAGAAATACAGAGAACAGTTACCTGTGAGCTGGAATCCTGCGATCACCAGCGACTAAAATGACATCACACAGTTGCTTGTGCCTCAAGTAGTTTTCCATTTTTTTAAATGTTTGCTCTGCATGGTTAAGGGCTTGAAAGAATTCATCTGATGAACATGGCTCCATAGTCTGGCAGGCTGACAATGTCTGACTACTATTGGAAGTCCTGAAAAGAGAAAACACCCATTTAAGAAAAAAATCAGCATGAAATTAAAGCCTTTCCCCCACTAAGTCCCTTTAAACCTTTCATGTGCAATATAAGAAGCAGAGCTGACAATCAATATTAGTAGGTAACTACTCACTGTCTTTTTTCCCCCCTTTCCTGTGCAGGATCGCACAGCACAGCCCAGGCCGGCCTCAAACTCTAGCCATCTTTGCCTCAGTGTACCAAGTCTGGGGTTACAGGCATGCATGCTTACTGCTTCTGTGTTTTAAAACCCGTGATGTTTTGGGTACATGTGTCTTGTAAGCACATGAATAAAGGTGCCACCAACAGCTAGAGCTATGCACGCTCTTTGATTGCTAATTTTTAGTTATCTTTGGTAAACTCTGTTACTCTGCTGAAAAAGAGCCAAGCTATATTCATACTGATGGATGTATCTCCTAATATATTTAATGGTGTCACTATTATTGTGCTTGAGATAAAAGTCCTTTACTTAAAAATGGGTTATTTTTCATAGACATTATCTATAAAATACAGTGCCACAAAAACAGCATTGGAAATGATTCTCTTAAAAAACTCAGACAAGCAATAATACATATTTTAAAAGTTAAGTTAGTTTAAAGTAACTCGAGGCTGGAGTCCAAGGTGTGTGTGCTAGAGTGGGCCACCGTATCTGACCATCTGAGTCAGTTAATACCCAGGCAGGGGTTAACTTGGCTAGTTCTCAGCAGCTCTGTAGAATGCTGTATTGAAGTAAGATTCAGATATTGTAAGAGAATTGTCTTAATAGAACTAAAACCATCAAAAAAAAGTAAGATTTCTTACTTTTTAAAGTAAAAGGATCTGAAGTTAGCAAGCTCCTTGCCAAGCATTACAGAGTCTGGTCATGGATGTAGAGACTGCTGTTGGGGAATGCCTTTCCCTCCTGGAAAAGCTAGACCGCATTTACACACAGGCATGCTCTGAGGGAGGGCCATGCACACATTCATATCTTAAGAGTAGGAGAAAAGTCACAGTATCTAGTTTTTGTAAACTACAAATTCTCTCTAAAACAAAGTAAATGAAGCACTTCTTTCTTAGGGTTCTGACGTGTGTACTCCACTCCCCATGCTTTACCTGAATGAACAAGAATGACTAGCCAATGAGTAAGCAGAAAGATTTGAGTCATCATCCAATCGTAAACACTATCAATATTCAATTTGAAAAGAACAGTCATTATTTAATAGTTGTCGCTAAGTTATTATGGTCTTACTTTGATATTGAGAGAAGCCCAGTTCATTAGGCCATTTGATTTTGTGTCAGAAACTTTCAGGGAATTTTGAGTTGGATCCCCAGATAAATTTGGATATCATGGGGATCACTCACACTTGGGGCATCTCACTTGGTCTGAGGTGAAACCCAGAAACTATGTTTTTCAAAAGCCACGAGGTGCTCCTAACATTTGCACGGGCTGAGGATCACTGGTGTACACTTTTGGAAGACACATTAGAAGGCCAAGTGTACAATGAACCTACAGTTCAAAACACTGATCTGAAAGATGGAATCTTTACTTCCAATAGATGCAAACTGAATTTCCTAGAATAAAATGTTTAAATGAACTAGTAGAACTTAATGGAAGATTTACCATTTTAAAAAAA
>JANHMN010000007.1:4775939-4846137 GCA_030674055.1 Rhabdomys pumilio | reverse complement strand
AACCAAACCAAACCAAACCAAACCAAACCAAACCAAACCAAACCAAAGCCAAACCAACAACACCCATCTTGCAAATAATAGGCTTTGAGTTGCTTTCAAGTTTTTGTTTGCTACTAAGGGCAACACTGAAGTCAGTGTCCCGGGAGGCTCTTATGTTTGCTCAGTTAGTTCCCAGGAGAAGGCCTCATTGAAGGTATACACATCTCAATTTGAGTAGTTTAACTTTCCTCAAATCCACTTTTTAAAAGAAACGAACTCCCCTGCTCTCATCTCCTTCCGCAGGCCTGACACTGGCTGTGAGACTGTCATTCTTTTGGCTCTAGATGGCTGCCAGCCTTGACCGTTTCTGAACTGCTACATCTCGATTCTTCCCTAGGCCATTTGTCTTTGTTTTACCATCAAGTAGAGGCTTGCTATATACTACATATTTTCAGAACATACTGTTTTAGTTTTTTTCTAGTCTATTTCCAGATGGACAGCAGCTAGCTTTTGTACCTTTGGAAGCATGCTAGAATAACAAGAGTTTAAATCACAAGTGGAAAGCACAATGTATTTTCATGATAGAAACCAACCATGTCATTTTCACTAAGGTTCAGGGACAATGACAAGCAGTTCACACTCCTTCCCAAAGGGAGCCACAACCCTTAGCGTGGGCTCCTCTTCTCACACACATTCCTCTGTTCATTATTGTCCTAAAATTTAATTCATAAACTGAGGCTGGTTAGTATAGCACACGTGAAGGTGCTCCCTTCTGCCACCAAAAACAATCGATTGTCTGAGCCACTTGATGAATATATGAATGACTCTATGATAGTCCAAACACACACACACACACACACACACACACACACACACACACACACACATATATGTATGTATATATACATACATATATATGTGTATGTGTGTGTAAATGTGTGTAAACACATTATATATAATGTGCATATGCAATATATGTTACATATACATAAATACATATATGTGGTGTGTGTGTGTGTGTGCGCGTGCGTTTGTGTATGACTAAAATCCCTGCCGTTGCTGACAAGTGCATTGAGTTGTTCCTGGTTTTGAACGTTTGTCAATACGCTGCTATGTATACTCTTGTGTGTATCACACCGAGGTCTGGTGAGATGGGCTCAGGAGCAGAGCACTGGCTGAGCTGTTATGGGGGTATCTGTTATGTGGGTATCTGGGGCCATTACACTATGGGGAATATATGTGCTCCACTCTGACCACCAGTTCACACTCCCAAAACAGTGCCCGAAAACTCCCACTACTCTATCCAGCTCACACCGGCAATATCAGTCTCTCTCTCTCTCTCTCTCTTAAAGACTTATTTTGTTTTTAATTATGTGAATATGTATGTGTATGTAGCACCTGCAGAGAACAGAAGAGGCTGTCAAATTCCCTGGAGCTGGACTTACAGGTGCTGGTAAGAAGGCTGACATGGGTACAGGGAATCGAACTCAGGTTCTCTAAAGAGCAGTGCATACACGTAACCCCTGAGCCACATCTCCAGCCCATCAGTCTTTTCAGTCTTGGTCTTTTCGTTGGGCATGTAGAGTTTTATTTTTACATTGCACTTGATTATGAGTGACAGTGAATGATTTTTCATTTTAATTCATTTTCCGATATCAAAATGGATGTTTAAGGCCTCGTCCTCTGTATTCTTGTCATCTTAGTTCATCTCCTCTCTTTGTGCAAGCTATTAAATCTCTCATACTCCCTTTATGATAGGCTGAGCACTAAGGTTACTAGGCCATGAAAATCAGCATTTATTTGTTTGTTTTGATGCAGCCCTCTCTGGCTAGGAACTCAATATGTAGACCAGGCTGGTCTCTATTCTAACTCTCTGAGTTCCACGTCCCTCTGAGTGTTGGGATTAAAGGTGTGCACCACCACACTCAGCTGGCAAGCATTTCTGTGAATAACTTTGTTTTTGACCCATCGGCTTTTACTCCACAACATAAGACTGTTTCAACCAAACACCCAGGTCTAGAGAGAAGCGCTCACAAGGCTGGAGGAAGGGCTCAGGAGCAGGGCACTGGCTGGGCATATAGAAGGCACTGGGTTCAATCACAAGGACTTTCCCAATACATCTTAGTGTTGAATGATCAGAATGGGCTTCACTAATTAATCTATGTTCATAATTTCAATCCCTTAAAACCCCTATCCTCCAACTTTCCTATTTTGTCCAAGGCGCTTACCACTACCTGGCATTTCTCTTTATTTATTGTCTACAAACACACTAAGGTAACTCCCAGTAAAACTTTTTGTCTGGATTCACCACTGTGGCCCAATCACTTGGCCAAGAATCATGCCAATAAACGGATCTACAGTGAATGAACCCAGCAAACATAACAACAGAAGCATGCATCTAAACTGCATATTTCAGCTATAAGATAAATCAACCTGTTATTTTAAAAATAGGAGAGAAACATTTACCTTTGAGGACACAACCCTTTAAAGACTGTTTCAGTCTGGGAGGAGAGTCACATGACATTATAAGATGGCCTTTTTCCTACTTCACTCGAGGTGTTACACTTTCATCAAACTGATTAAACTTTATACCTCGTTTATCTCAATAGCTTTGCTTTCCTTCAAGTTAAACTTGAGATATGGAAGTTGGTCTATTGTTTAAAACAGATAATGTGTCTATTATGAATACATTTTTCAAAAAGTAATTAAGAACCTGTCTGGAACATCTGCTCTAAATCTGCTCAAATGGCGGACTGTGAATTTATGTCTCTGTCCAGTATTACAATGAAAACAAGGACTTGTTATTAACATAGAGTACGGATGACCACACTTTTGAAGCTCTGCCTCTGGAGTCTCCCAGGGCCAGGCCTTAGACGTGGAATAGAGCTTGTGTGTTCTTTTCCTGTCTTCGTTGTCTTGTTTTTAAGCTCTGGTTTTAGCTAATCATTTAAATCACTAATATTTGGACACTAGATTACACAAGAAATCATTATCATAAAAATCTCAAGACTAATACAGTCAACTAACCTGGTCCCTTGGGGGCTTCCAGAGACTGATCCATCAACCAAAGAGCATGGTGAACCTAGGCTCCCTACTCATATGTAGCAGATGTGTAGCTTGGTCTTCATGTGGTTCCCCCAACAACTGGAGCAGCGACTTACCCTGATTCTGTTGCCTGCCTGTGGATCCTATCCTCCTAACTGGGCTGCCTTGTCTGGCCTCAGTGGGAGAGGATGTGCCTAGTCCTGCAGTGACTTGAGGTGCCAGGGTGGGTTGGTACTCAGGGGGGCCTCCCCCTTCTTTGAGGTGAAGGGGAGGGGAGATGAGGGAGGGCTGCAATTGGGAGGTAAAGTGAATAAAGAAGTCAGTAAATAAGTAACTCAGTAAATAAATAAATAAATAAATAAATAAATAAATAAATGGGGGAAAATCAAGTGGAAGGTGATCTCACATGAACGGTTTACTGAATACTGACTAATCAAGGAATGGGTCCTGCAGTTAGGTAAAGACTAGGATCTTAAGGTGATGAGTTAGAGACAGACCTCAAGATGATTTCGAGAATGGTGAAAATGGTTTTCAGAGGGAAGATGCTGTGAGCAGAGAAAACAGACCATGGCAACGTGAAAGGCACAGTTTAAACTCAGGAGCAAACGACTTAAAAACAGTATTATAGAGACTGGCTTAGGATGTTTGTGCCTAAGCAAGAGGAAGTCAAAAGTTACTATTTTCAGGCCTATGTGGTTGGGAAAAAGGATGCCAAAGACAAGGAAACTGGGAAGCGGGTTTGGAAGGACCAAGTGTTGCTTGTAGCAACTGTACCAGTCAGGTTCTCTAAAGAATCAGAACTGACAGGATGAATATTTGCATATTAAAAGGGGATTCATTAGAATGGCTTGCAGAATGTAATCTGGGAAGGCTGAGAACCTGGAATTTATTCAGTCTCCAAGGTTGGATGTCTCAGCAGTCTCAGTCTGGTGCTGGAGTCCTGGAGAGCCGCTGGCCTTCAGTCTATGCTAGAACCCAGAAACAGACTCTAATAACAGTGAAGGGATACCGGAGCAAAGCAATAGACAGACTTGCCAGCAAAAGTAAGGGCAAATACTCGCAAAGCAAACTTATTCTCTCCTATGTCACTTGATCTAGGCTGCCTCCAGAAAGGTGCTGCATAGATTTAGGGCTGGTCTCTGGCTTCAGATAATCTGAACAAGAAAATCTTTTACAGCTATGCCCAGTAGCTTGAGTTTTAGTTGATTCCATATATAGGCAAGATTAGCCATTACACATCTAACACTTGCCAAGTTGCACACGATCACATCTTATACCATGATAAATTTCCAAAGAAAACAATAACCAGGTCATACTTTTGCCTAACATGGTATGACTATTATATGAACAACTGCAAATGTATTATGTGTTTTAGAACAGATAGCAAAGTCCCTTGAAGAATGCTTAATCTTTCGGTCTCTCAAAACTCAAATATGGTAGCCAGGCATATTGACAGACCTTTAATTACAGCACTCAGGAAACAGACAGACAGGAAACAAACTGTGAAACTCAAAACAACAACAAAACCCTCTTAAATATGATAATACAGATTTACAACATTTAACCACTGATATTCTCAATTGATGTTATATTATATAATAAAGAAATAGAGGAAAACAAATGCAAATATTGGGTTTTTTTGTTTTGGGGTTTCAGGTTTTTTTTTTTTTTTGGTTTTTTTTTTTGTTTGTTTGTTTGTTTTGTTTTGTTTTTTGTTTTTTCGAGACAGGGTTTCTCTGTAGCCCTGGCTGTCCTGGAACTCACTCTGTAGACCAGGCTGGCCTCGAACTCAGAAATCCGCCTGCCTCTGCCTTCAGTACTCCAGATACATCTCTCTTGCTTCAACTACCTCTCCTAACACTGTTACTCCTTTCTTAGCCTGTTGGCTTCCTGAATCAGAAGCTCAGAGGTGGCAGTGGGGGAGGAGGTGTTAGTTTCTAGTGCAATGGAATGTTTGTTTTACCTCAAGGAATAAGTGCTCACCTGTCTGGAACCAAACCCTCTAGACCAGTAGAAGTTGAGGTCACCGGATCAGGAAACAAACTTTTCCCCAGTAGTCACTAGGAATGACAGTGGGTAGACTCATCCCCATTCCTGTGCCTGGACCTGTGAATCCTAGCTATGAGAGAAACTGTACCATATATCACATACTGATTCAAAACATATACCAGCTTTTGGAGAATCACGCTTCAGTCTGCCAGGTTGCTGCCACCTAATTGCCCCTGTAAATGGGTCTTTAAAAGGTCATTGTGCCATTCTACTAAGGTAACTTTTTTAGGGTGGTAGGGAACATGGTAAGACCAGGGGAGTCCATGAGTCTCTTGCTGTAAAGTGAGTTTGCTTGGTCAGAAGTGATGCTATGTGGAATGCAAGGATAGTGGATAAAGCATTCTCTAAGTCCATGGACGGTAGTCTTGGCAGGAAAAACAAATCCATAACTTGAATAAAGTTCTATTCCAGGAAGGATTAAACATTGCCCTTCCCACAAAAGAAGTTGTTCAATGCAGTAACCCTGCCAGTATATTGCAGGCTGGTCATTTTGGGGAATGGTGACATGGGGGCTCTGTGTTGGTCTCTGCTGCTGGCATATCTGGCACTCAACAGCAGCTACAGCCATGTCAGCTTTGGTGATTAGAAGTCCATGTTGTTGAGCCCACGTTTAGCCTTTGGTTTGGTGCCTGCATATTGTACAGAACCAGCCAAGTCCTAGCCTTCTCTTCCTTAGTTAACACCATAGGACATATCCCATGAGGCCATAGGTGCATGCTTGGGAGCAGGAGTGAAGAGGCATTTAGGAAACTTCATGTAGCTTGCTGGTGCCCTCAGGACCCACCTTGGCTCTATCATGTATACCACTTCTGTTTGATAATGGGTTGCTGCTGTGCACACCCTACTTTATGGCTTGGTGGGCCAGATAATACCCAGCTCATGGTGGGCAACTCAGGTCTCATTGTCAATTGCTGTTTCCACTGAGGCTCAATAGCTGGCTAAGAGTTGACCCTCAAATGGTTCCCTTTAGCAGATGGTGCTAAAGCTTTGCTCCAAAATCCCAAGGGTCTCTGCTATGATTCACCTATAGGGGCCTGTCAGTGACTCTGAACAGCATCCCTGTCTGCCTCTGACATGTCAGGTACCAGTAGGTCTCTTGGATCATATGGTCTAAGTAGTAGGGCAGTCTGTACAACAGCCTGGGACTGCTGAAGAGCCTCCTCCTGTTTCAGGCACCACACATGGCCAGCAGCTTTCTGAGGCACTTGGTATGTGCTTCCTCTAGAATCCAAAGAGGCCCACAAATCATTGTGCTTCTTTATTGGTGGTGGGAGGGGCCAAGTGCAACCACTTATCTTTCACCTTAGAAGGAACACCTCTGCATACTCCACAGCTCTGGCCTTCTAGAAATTTGACAGAGGTGGAAGCCCCTGAATTTTGGTTGGGTTTCTTTCCCATCCTTGAATGCACATATGCACAAGTCTAAAGTGGTTGCTACCTTCTGTTCACTTGGTTCAACCGGCATAATGTCATCAATTATGTAGTAGGCCAGTGTGATACTTTTGTGGAAGAGACAAACAATCAAGATCTCTCTAAACTAAGCTAGGACACAGAGGTGGAGAATTAATATATCCTTGAGGGACAACGGTAAGGTGTTCTGCTGGCCTTGCCATCTGAATGCAAAATTGCTTCTAGTGGTCTTTATGGACAAGTACTAAGAAAGAAGGCATTTGGTACATCAATAGCTGCACACCAGGGAGTGGAGTGTGGTGGTTTGTCTAAGAAATGTCCCCTACAATCTCAGACATTTGAACACTTGGTCCCCAGATGGAGGAGGTGTTTGGGGTGTTTCAGTGGAGCGGTTTTGGGGAAGGAAGCACATCACCGCATCATTGCCATTCCACTTCCTCTGCTTCTTGCCTGTGGTCCAAGAAGTGAGTTCTCAGCTTTCTGTTCTTGCCGGCCGCTTGGCACCACGCCTTCCTGTCACGATGAATTCCTATCCGTTTGGAGCCATAAGCCCAAAAATGTCATGGTATTCTATCACAGCAGAGAATAGTAACTAATACAACCACCAAATGGTTACGTTTCATAGGGCTCTAGAGCAGAACCAAGCTTATCTTTAACGATTAGTTGATTTAAGAAATAAAAACTTCACACGTACTTATTCTTTTGCTGGAGAGTTGGGGTTGAACCTAGGGCCTTGCACATACTAGGCAAGTCTTCTGCTGACAGTATGTTTCTCCAGCCCTTGATTTTTGAGAAAATGCCTTACCATGAACTTCAAACTGCCCTTCAACTTTCTGTGTAGCCTAAGCAGGCCTAACACTCACAACTGTCCTTCGTCTTCCTCCCAGGTGCTGGAATTACAGGCACGTGTCCAGATCCCTGGCTTACCAATACACTTTGAAACCCCAAATTAAGATGGATATTACAGTGATAAATCACCCTGTCAAAAATAATTGGGCGATAGTCTCATTTAATCAGTAAATAAAAATTAAAAGTAAACATGAAATTTTAGTTTAGCTGTGACAAGCTAAGGCATTTGGCTCTGTAAGCTCCGCAGCACATCAAAGGCTCAGCAGTTAAGAGCCCCGAGATAGACTGAAAACTGAAGTGTGGCTTCATGGGAAGAACCATCTAATAAAGGAATTTATCTAAATAAAAGCACTGTAACACATAACTATAAGGCTAGGGTGAAAATGGAAGTGAAATAAACTTTAACCTTAAAACTAAATCATGCCCTCATGGCATATGATGCTGTCATACCCCATAATAATTGCTCAATTATCAAAATTGCTTATTTAATACTTTTTCTATGATGATGACAGAAAGGATTATAGCTTTCAAAGCATCTATAATTCAGGAACTGGTATTTAATTTAAAAGTTGCAATACAAGCGATGGAGAAATGGCTGAGTGGTTCAGAGCACTCAATGCTCTTCTAGAGAACCTGGATTCAATTCACAGTGGCTCACTACCTCTATCTGTAACTCTAGTTCTAGTGACCAGTACCTTCTTCTGGCCCCTGTAGGCATCAGGCCTTCAGTGTGGTACACAAGCATGTATGCAGGCAAAACACCCATACACATAAAAATAAATACATCTCAAAAACTTGCAAGGGGCCTGGAGAGATGCCTCAGTGATTAAGAGCACTGACTGCTCTTCCAGAGGTCGTGAGTTCAATTCCCAGCAACCACATGGTGGCTCACAACCATCTGTAAGGGGATCTAACGCCCTCTTCTCGTCTGTCTGAGGTAGTGACAATGTACTCACACACATGAAATAAATAAATAAATAAATAAATAAATAAATAAATAAATAAATAAATCTTTTTTAAAAATGGCAAAACAGTAAGACAAAGACACTCAAGGCATCCAGGAACAGGCTAAGACATCTGCAGAGGTCAGTGGTATATTCCTAGTCAACCTGAAGCCCTTAGTAGAGGGCAAGCCCCCTTACCAGATGAAGCTGATAGCTGATAGCTTTAAATGAAAAAGTTAGTAATCATAAAGCTGCATTATGTGCCATTAATGACATCATCTTGATTTGAGTGTGTAGATGCACACTCAATTACCAGTCTTTTTGCATAAAGAGAATGCCCTGTATTCAATATTCATTACCTACTGAGTGTGGACCTTCTTATCGCATAAGCCCTGTATGATCTATTATGTATGATTTTGACTTATGGTTTGTATAATGGAGAACTTAAAAGCATTTGCAAAAGAATATGAATACAGCACAACCTGGTCATTATGGAAAAGATCTCATGTCAGACAGTAAATTAAACTCAGTGCTTCCTTAATGGAGACAATGCAATTCGTGATGTAGTCCATTTGTCGTCTTGTCTGAGCCCCTTTCTCTTTTGACCAAGCAGCTGGTTCATGATCTTTGACAGGGACAACTTGGGGCTTTGATGGCTTCTCTCTTCATCATTTATAATTATCAAGCCTTTGTTAAATTTGACAGCAAACTTCAAATAGCTCGTTTATACTGAAACATCTCAAAGCACTCAACTTAATTTTATGGAATTCTCTTTACGGTCATTAATTTAGATGTTTGCTGATTTACCATTACTCTAACTTTGCAGCTACTAAAAACAAGCTTGTGAATGAACACAATCACCTTTCAGCTTGTGCACAGCTAGGGGAGGAGGGTATGTGTGTCTCCGGAGGATCTGCCACTGAGGCCTGGTGATGCCCGACACAGGATCCATGCACACATCTCCTAGAGGACATTAGGTTGAAGCAATGCATCGGTTCAGGAGGAGCTGATTGGGAATTCTGTTATTTTCTGACATTATCACTTAATGGTAGACAGAGCCTGGGTCAATATCTAAACCAGTCAATTTGGGCAACTCACCCCGTTTCTTAGTGTGACTACAACTATTTCCTAAGTGCCTATTTCGTAAGAGTGTATGTGTGTAAGGCATTTCCCTGTCATATCTCACACCTAGAGAACAGGCACCCCCTCCACCTGACAGATGCTCAAGTGAGGCTGACTGGGTTCTGGTGAGTAAAGGGTTTCATATCTTGTATTTCAAGTGGATTATGCTGCCACTTGCTTTCACAATAGTGTCATTTGGTGTTCACAACTACTTGATGGGCAGGTAGTTATAAACCCTGCTATGAAATCAGTCCTTGGGCCAGGCGGTGGTGGCGCACGCCTTTAATCCCAGTACTTGGGAGGCAGAGGCAGGCGGATTTCTGAGTTCGAGGCCAGCCTGGTCTACTGAGTGAGTTCCAGGACAGCCAGGGCTACACAGAGAAACCCTGTCTCGAAAAAACCAAAAAAAGAAAAAAAAGAAATCAGTCCTTGGCTGCTTCGTGGGCTCTTCTCTCTTCCAGCCTTCTCCACCCCTTTTCTTCCACCCTTTCAATCCCCCAATACTAGATAGGAGAGAGAAAAGGCTAGAGGGAAAAGGGGGCAACGTTATCATTAGACCACTCTCTGCTGATTATGAGTTCCTTGGGGCAAGTTTGATCTCCGCCATCAGGATAGCTAATTTCTTCTTGTTGTTTCTTCTTTGTACACAACTACTTAATAAACCACAACCAACGGCAACCAACCCACCATCAACACCAACCACAACAACCCACCTCTCAGGGTCCTAGTATTTATATCCCCTCCGAAAAGTTCTCAGAATCCAAACATCACACAGTCACAGAAACTACCTGCAGCTGGCAAAATTACACCCCTGCTAGAGCATGAGGCAAATCACAGTCAACTGCTGTGGACAAGCTGAAGCAGCCCCTTAGCCCACACCTGGGATTAAAATGAAAACATTCCCATAATATTTCTATGTTTTTAAAAGAAACCGAAGTTCTCAGTACACTACTATACCAAAGTCAGTGCAGATTCAGAGTATGGCTGACCTGTACAAGCTTCATGTGCAGCAGAGAACAGCAAACTGCACTGAAACTGTTTGCCAGTGTGAAGAATGTATCACTTCTTAGACAAAAACACTATGAAATTCCTCACAGTTGCAATTACACAGGAAATGGCACTAATGTCCAAATACAAATGCCTCAATTTCTATTACTGTCTTCCTCCCAGTTTTTGGTGTTTGCCTATAAACAAAATGTTGACCCATACATCAAACTAGCCTCCATTATCCGTCTGTATTAACGTCTGGTGGGAAAACGAGCATTTTACAAGACTGGATGTTATGTACCCCACTCCCTTTTAAACTCATCTAGAAAAAATCACAGCTGATATTATAATAACTGCTTGACTATAACAAAACATTTGGTTTTGGAAATACCCTTTTAAGGCAAGTATGGTGACCTGTGCCTGTAAGATCAGCAGTTGAGAGGCTGAGGCAGGAGGACTCCAGGTCAGTCTGTGCTACATTACCTAATGAATTTCAGATCAGTCAGGGCTACAGAGTAAGATCCTACTGTAGAAAACGAACAAGCCTGTCAGCCAAGCGTGGTGCTGCACTCCTTTAATTCCAGCACTCTGGAGGCAGAGGCAGGCAGATCTCTGTGAGTTTGAGGTCAGACTGGTCTACAGAGTGAATGCCAGGCAGCCAGAATCACATGGCGAGACAAACAATCTAGCAAATGAAAAAATGTCTGTTATGGCTGGAGGTGTAGCTAAGTGCACATGCTTAGCATGCCTGAGGCTAGGGGTTCCCTTTTCAGCATTTGGAAAAGAAATCAGAAAAAAGTCCTTTGTCTGGACAGCTGGTGGACGGAGTGGGTTTCCTTGCCACACACTGTCTTAGTTTGTGCATACACATATTTGCAGGGTTCAAGGATGGAAACTGGAGGGAAACCATGGCTAACTTCTTGCTGACCCATGATTTGGCAAATGTGCTGTGACACCCAAATGTCTTATGCATCATAAAAAGCAACAGCGTGAGTAACTGGGATTCTGTCTTTTACTGACCTGAACCAAATCCAGAAGTGTTTCTGTTCCCTTGAAGCTTTACAGCAATGGATGTAAATGGTAATCAATCATTACTCTTGAGACACAAACGCGACCAAAGTTGTCTGTGCTCTCTGAACACACGATGGGGAAATCACAGACCGGCTTTGATCTGATGCAGGGTCAATCAGATTACTCACGTACTTATGTTAGAGCAGCATACAGTTGGTAAGGAAATCGGAATAAAGAACAGTTAAGTGACAGAGGGGAGACAAATGTGATGAGAGAGAGAGAGAGACAGACAGACAGACAGACAGACACACAGAGAGAGACAAAGAGAATGAGTGTGAATTAGAACATGAATGTTGGGATAGGGATAAATTTAAAAAGCATGAAGCCCTGGGTTTGATATTTATTTGTTTGTTTGTTTGTTTATTTATTTATAGATAGGATTTCTCTGTACAGCCCTGGCTGTCCTGGACTTGCTTTGTAGACCAGGGTGGTCTTAAATTCATCAAGGTCCTCTGCTTCTCCCTCCCAAATGCTGGGACAAAAGGCTTGTGCTGCCATGCCCAGCCTTAGTCCTTTTTTTTTTTTTTTAAAGGGGGGCGGGGAGAGGCTAGTTCTCAACTGCTCATAATCAGAAGTGGGTTCATTACTACAAATGTTAACTAAGCCAATGCCATCCAACAACTCCCCAGCTTGCCCTAACATGAAACTTAAAAGAATAGTAGTTTAAAAAAAAAAACCCCACCAAGAAGCTGTTTTATAGTTCTAACAAAAAGCACAGTGGAATAAGGTAGTGAACGCAATGGCAGATCAGTGGACATCAGCAGTGATGAGAACCTCTCAGTGTTAAACATATCTTAGGCTAAACTCCATATGCTGGTGAGCACACCTTTAATCCCAGCAGTTGGGAGGCAGAGACAAGTGGATCTCTGAGTTTGAGGCCAGCCTGATCTACAGAGTGAGTTCCAGGACAGCTGGAGTCTTTAATGTCTCAGTGGTCCCTCTTGCCCTGCCACCATCACATCTAACTATCTATCCATCTGTTTCATACTTCAACTATAATTAAAAATAATTAAGCACATTAGATCAAATCAAGGAAGACAAACACTATTGAATACTTCCAAATGAACACATACACTGGCTGTGTGGAGTTAGCAAACCTTTGCCTTTCTGCATTTAAAGTTAACTCTAAATCTTAGCCCTGTGCCCCAGCAATGGCAATCTGTAGAATTAGGTATGTCGTCTACATTCAAGGCAACATTACTCCTAGTAAAGATGACTTTCCAGGTTATTCAGTTTGCATTTGGACTCATATACAGAAACCCTAGCTTTGGGGGACTCTTATGATAATTAATATCCTTTCCAAGATCCTGGAAGCTAAGTTTATGGAGCTGTAAGAGACTTCATGTGTTGAGAGACATAGATTTTTAAACCTAGTGACTTCTGTACTCACCTAGTTGAGCCTCTTTTGAAATATTACCCAGATGGTACAAGCTGCTTGTATGGACCTCTGTGAAGATCACTTCCACCAATCAGGAACACCAACACAGCCCTGTTGATAAGCTGTGGTCACTGTATGACTGTCTTCTGAACAAAGAAGCTTCTGGTAGTTCCTGAATCTCACTGTTTAGATGAGCCCACACCCATCCTGCATTTACACAGCGACAAAGGGGTAAGGACATTTCAGAGACTAAATCTTCTGCAATCTGAACCCAAGATCCTCCTTTAACCTTTACCCCTAATGAGTCCTTCCTGCCAAGCACAGCTAGTTATACCTGTTTATATAGATGAGGTCTCACTCTGAACCCTGGATGATCTGGAACTTGCTACTAAGCTCCGTCTGGCTCAGGCTCCTTTGACCCTTCTGCCTCTGCCTTCTAAGTGCTGAGATTACAAGAATGCGCCACCATACCTAGTTCTTACAACAAGCACAGCTTTTGCTCAGCTCCTTCATGTTGTTCTGGTAATCCCCTCTTCCAGAGCATACAGAGCCACCTCTTAGCAGCCTACTGAAGTGCAGCTATGGACACCTTTTGACTGGGAAAAGACATCGCTAGAGAAGATGAGCACCCAAGGCTAACAGAGAATGCAAGGTTGCTGGGAATAAAAGGCCAGTGAGTGGAGAAATGTAACAACAGGATGTTAAAATTTAAAATGTCCAGATAGAAGGTGTCCTGGAGAGTGGTTTGCTGGATAGGGAAATGCTGAACTAGCATGGAACAGGCTTCTTTCTTTCTGCAGTAATAGCTTTGAAGTGAAACCAGGAGTCTCGAGTAAGGATTGAAGGACACAAAGGTAAGAGGCGGACAATTCAGTCACCTATATCTTGGGAGAGGAAGAAGAAATGAATGAAAGGAATAAAAAAATAAAGACATTTGTCTGTGTCTGCAGAGTGCATACACTAGCTACAAGTCAACTCCAGCTCCCTTCTCATCCTGATTATCATAATCTGTCCCAGTACAACTTGCGCGCTAGTCACACAGATTGTTTAAAGTTGCCTCTCAGGTTTCTTTAACCTTAGGCTTCTCAGCAGCTACTAGAACCTCCTCCTTCTTTTCTACAAAGTTGCCAGTTACTTTGTTGTACTTTCAGAGTCAACTCCATTATTTCCAAGTTCTGACAGTGAGATCACTTAAGCCTTAAGTGGTTCTCAACCCTCCAAGCGCTGTGACTCTTTAATACAGTTCCTCATGTTTCAGTGACTTCCCAATCATAAAATTATTTCTGCTGCTACTTCAAAACAGTGATTTTGCTACGGTTATTAATCATAATGTAAATATATGATAAGCAGATGGTCTTAGGTGACTCCTAAGAAAGAGTCATTCCACCCCCAAAGAGTGGTGTCCCACAGGTCAAGAACCACTGAGAAGGCTAACCTCCATGTTGCATTTACAAAATGCTAGGCTTGGAGAAACTGCAAAAGTTTTAGTTTTAAGTCCGTGAACTCTTAGACTAAAGCACCCTTGTAAAAGCAAAACAGAGAAGGCTAGCCAATAGAGAAACAGAGCAATGAACATACAGGCAGACAGAGACTGGAAAGAAATCACACACGGAGAAAACAGCCCTACTTCCAATTTACTATTAGTGATGCCAAGGGCCTTGAGGCCCAACTGGGTTTCTGGTCTGTGACGTTGACACAAAGCTACATTACTGCTAACAAAACACTCTGGTTGCTTAAACTACTTTCATATAACTTGTTAGGAAATTAACCTTAAGAGCAAAACAAGGAGAAAGGAATACAAAATATAGTGTCTGTGTGTTTGAGTGTGTGTGTGTGTTAGTCTCCAAAATTCTGTGAATGCCGCCTTACAAAGGAGAGAACTCAAATTATAGCTATTTTCTTTTGGCATTATAAACTCCCATTCACTATTTTATTTTCAGAAGACCTAACAGTGCCTTATACACATTTAACAAATGTTTATTGATTGGACATACAATTCAAAATGAAACTCACTTGATCAAAATAGTACATCTAATTGTGGGGTTTTGAATAGCGTTTCATTTCAAATTAAGATGTTCTTTATAATCCTCATTACCATAATTCTGTCTACACACACACACACACACACACACACACACACACACACACAAAGAAATGCTGTTTTCATTTTTTTTTTTTAAGAAGACTGAAAACCCGGGTGGTACAGCTTATTCAGATCTGGTGTTAACTCTTAGGGGTATGAAGCCTGCTTAGTAGAATGGTCATTAAGACAGTTCACAGATGGTGCCTGCCAGGTCTCTTCCTTCTCTCACATTAGGTAAAGAAGCATTTCCCTACTTAGGTACAGCTATGAGCTGTATGACCACTTCTGGTGGAAGCCTTGAAGAGCCACCGTGCTGTCATTATCCAGCACAGCCTTTCCTCTCTCCTTCCAACTGTGGAAGAATGCACTGAGATGCAGTCTCTATCAGCCTGGGGGACAAATGACCACCTGAAACAGAGCTCTCACGCTGACCCTCATCAGACATACAGTATGACAGAAATAAACCTTTGCTGACTTATGCCACTAGGACGTGAGGATCTTCTGTGACCATAGACTAACCTATTCTGTTTGATACTCAGCAAACATCACAACCAAAGTGAAGAGAATTAATAGCATTGGCTCTTAATTTTTCAGAATGGTAACGTTTTGTATGCCTGTGCCCCCATCCCAGATTACCCATGTATAGGAGTACTACACTTCCATACGTCAGCTCCAGATAAATTTTCAAACCAGTCCCTCATTCTCTCAGCCCTCACTGCCTGACTTCTGAAACCCAGGATCCAAGTATATCTGGAGAAGGTGTGAGTCTTACAAGCCACACTCTGGAGGCCTGTCCTCGCTTGCATCCTAAAGACTGTTTTACTACCAGTACCCAGCAAATTCTCAGCATTTATTCCACGAATGAACTGTTTGCTATAATCACAGAAGTCTTATAAACTAGAATATAGATCCAAGAGGTTCATAAACTTGCTGGAAACAGACCCAAGCATTAATAAGTACAATTATATTTTGTTTTGTTCCAGATCTCTCTCTCTCTCTCTCTCTCTCTCTCTCTCTCTCTCTCTCTCTCCTTTTTATTGTTTTGAGACAGGGTCTCAAATCCCACTATGTAGCCTTGGATGACCTGGAACTTGCTATATAGGCCAGGCTGGCCTCTAACTCATAGAAATCTGGATACCTCTGTCTCCAGAATGCTAGGATTAAAGGCTTGGGCCACCACACCTAGCCCTTTTGCTCTTTCTACTGTGTGGCATGTTTTCTGAGATCTTTCATAGCTGCAAATGTAGGGTTTTACGGTAAATTAATAGTACAGATGTTTGTGATAAGATATCATGCAAATCCCTTATTTATAGTCACTAATAATTGAAAGTAATTCCTCAAGGATTCTTACTTGCCTACACCTAGTTCTAATTCTCAAACAGTAACCATTCTGAAGCATGAATAAAAGTCCTATAGTTCCTCGAGTTCAAGAGGCAACTTGCTGGAGATCTGTGGAGTATGAGAGCAGCCTTTGCCTTTGATGTGAACGGCGTTCAAACCCTGACTTCTGGATTAACTTTGTTTTGGTCCTTAGCAAATTCACTAACTTCAAACATTTTGCTCTCCAGTTCTTATCGGGTCTCGAGCCGTTAGAAAATATGCATGGAGAACTGCTTTATTAAATTTGGAATAGGTCACAACATGCATTCTTCCAGCAATCAATTTTACAGCACTATGGTCAAAACTTTCAAGAAACTCTAGGTTTAAAAAAAAAAGAAAATAAAATAAAAGAAAAAGCATCTATCTAATCCAGATATTTTGAGTTCATTTGAGCTTAGAATCTTTTTCCATCTCCCCTTGTCCTGGAGCTGGGACAAAGAGGACCTTGTGCAGAACAGACAAGTAAGTCCTCTGCCACTGAGCGTGGCTTGGGAAATACTAGTTCAGCTCATCACAACCATGAACTTACAGAACATATCTTTCTAATTTCAACATGCCTTATGTTAAAAACACTTTTGGGGTGTGTGTGTGCAAAATTTATGATTTTCTGCTGGGATCTTTTAAAAATGTCAGCTGGTACACTATCTCTCTTCCTTTTCTTAGGGCCCATAAAACACCGTTTCTCTCATTACTCATTTTCATTACTAGAAAATGCCTTCTTATGCAGAAGAACTGACTTTTTTTAAACGGTGGAATTATAAACATGTAGCTTACTGTGTTCCTTTCCTGGCTCTAAGGAAGTTCAAAACCCAAACCAAGACTCACGTGTAGCACAGGACCTGATAGCATGTACTTTCTACTCCTTCTCAGCCTGGCTTTCTCCTCGACCTCAATATTCTTATCTAGTTTGTTTAACTATATTATACACATTGACACAAAATTGCCTCAAGTATCTGGATATACATACTCCATGAGTATATACGTTCATTTTTTTTCTTACAATTTTGTATCTATTTCTCTTTCCTTGTCATAAAAGTATTAGTGTATTTGCCTTTACCTAAAAGTGTTTGACATAAGTCCCCATACAGAACATAAACATTTATTACAAGTAGTCAAACTTGTAAATGCTGAAAGTCAGAGAAAAAAAAAAAAAAAGATGTGAGTCTCCTCCCTCCTTAACAGCGACCTAATAATAAAAAGTCTTATTAAACTGTTTATTAACAGGAAGATTTATTGAACTGCTTCCTAACAGAAAAGATAATTAACATTTATTGTGTATCTGTAAAACTGCCAGACACATGGTATAGCAGTTCCATTTTCAAAACAAAGTTGGAGGGCATCTGCCAGCGCATAATCCCTGAACCAGACATAAGAATGGCGGTGGAAGAGCTGTGGGGATACACTCTGTATATCCCTTTTAGTAAAAGTCTCAAAACTCAGATGAGATAATCATAATGGCAACAATACATATTCTCTGACAGCCAAGTTCTCCCAGCAGCTTCTAATTGCGGAACACGCACTGAAGCAACTGTCTAAATGTCAAAGTTGTGACCAATCAAAACCAAACACAGGAAACTACAACCTTATTCTCCACATTTGAGGATAAGGCCATTACTTAAAAACTTTAACAAGGTGTGTATGTTGTAGGGGATCAGAAATAGTTTCTAGCGTGTTTTATCCTTGGGAACTCTGGAGAGCAGCACTTGCTCCACCCGCCGGGCCATCAGTGCCGCGTGGAGAACTTTGAGCAACTCCAGGGCGGCAGGCCGGGTTCCGGGGATGGGGGCGGGGGCTAAGGGGAAAGCCGGGTTCGAGTCCTGGTTGCAGCTCGAGAGCCCCCAGCCCGGGCCGACTCCTATGCTGGGCAGGTCACCCTTGCCAACAAGTCCTCGGACCCCGAAGGGTCCTCTGGGTGCTGGCCTTAGCCCACCGCGCCGAGGAGGAAGTCGCACTTACCGCGGGGGGTCAGGAGGGAGGCCCGGGGTCACCGCGGCGCGGGGCGGCGGGCGGGGAGGCTGCGCGGGGCGCGGGCGGGCGCGCTCAGCGGAGGGATGCTCGGCCCCGCGCGCGCCCCCAGCCCCTTCCCCACAGCGTCGCCCCGCGCAGCGGCCCTCCTGGGCCGAGCCACTCCTCTCCGTCAGGCGACGCCAGGCCAGGAGTCAAACTTGTCCCGCAGCCCCTGAGGGGGCGGGCGGGCACGCGCGCGACAGTGAGTGGGGGTCGGCCACACGCTCGCCGGTTAGTCCCGGCGCGGCCGCCCCGCCCCACGACAGCAGACCCCGCCCACCACCGAGTCCCGCCCGCTCCGCCCAGGGTGCTAAGCTCCGCCCTCTCGCAGCAGGGCCCAAAGACAGAGAATTCCGTTCTCCTGAAGGGTACAGGTCCGGGCTGGGAGAGCCAGGGCACCCGGTACATCCTCTTAATGGGCGGAGCTCTAGCGAGGAGGGCCGGGTAGAGCATACTCTATGGAGCTCAGAATGTGCCATCCCCTAGAAACTGGGAGCAGGGGAATTCCTGGGGATGGGAAGTGAGGGAGAGTTCCCTCTGCAGGACCGGAAGGCGACCAGAGGGAGATGGCCTCTTCATCTCAGCTTACGGGGAAATCAGCAGAAGTCTGCTTTGGTCAGCGCCTGAAACCTTTCTTCTTGCAGAAGTCTGATAAGTGTGCTGAGTAGTGGACTTGTGCCATCGAAGTTATGATGTGCAGACCCCGTGGTTGTTTTACAATGGTGGGATATAATTTACTCCTGTATACAACACGTAACTGCTCTATACTCAGTGCTGAGAAAAGCAATAATCTATCCGAAGCCTGTATGTCAAGCACTAATCTGTGACACTTTGTTAGTAAGAAACAATTATGATCCTTGGGAAGAAGGGAGGAAGGAGGAGGGGGTTCCCGTTCTTTCTTCCATCCGTCATATGTGGATGAGGTGCCTAGCTGTACTTGGTTCTTAAAGTAATTCATGTATTCAGTGTGTGTGTGTGTGTGTGTGTGTGTGTGTGTGTGTGTGTATGTGTACTTGGTGCTTGCTGCAACTCTCACATGGCTGTCCCTCTTCCGTTGGGCCTAACTGTGGTTATTTCCCCGAAATAGCATTTGCCCACGAGGTCTTCAATATGTCTTCATAATAAAAACCCAGTGGGAAGCAGTTGTCCTAAAGACTAATACTGAAATAATATAACCTAATTATGTATGAGCTTGAGGTGGTTGGGAGATTTATTTAAGGATGTTTTGTGAACTGAGAAAATGGTTAGAAAAAGCAACAATGTAATACTATAAAGCACTGACAATTCCAAGAGAAAAGGATAGAATCACTTAATGCTGTTACAATCAGGAAATAGATACATCAAGAAACCTATGGTGTTGGCTCCGATTACGAAGCACAAGATAGTTTTTATCAGAAGCAGTGGAGAAGTCATTCCCCATGCAGTGGCACCTAAACACAAAACCCCAGCAGCATTGTCTTTAATTACAGAATGCAGTGTATAAACTCACAGCCTGCATTTGGGGAATTGGGAACTACTTTGAGGCTTGGTTTGTGTCTTCAGTGTTAGTGTTTGTGCACTTTAACAGCGAATCGGATACAACAAAAGAGAGTGGACCCCAATTTAAAACATGCACCCACATATACCGTTTCTTTTCCCTTCTACTAACTAAACCTGCCACTTGTTCTATGCTGGAGTCTTTTTCATTAGATTTACTAGCTGATTCTGATCTTCTAATTATTTGTCCATCACTCCAGCAAAAGCCTTCAAAATATCTTTTGCAATTGTGATCACTAACACTAGCCTGGGCTACTCTCACTTGCTCTTTTAGCTGTCCCTGACACCAGACTACATTCTCTGTGTATTCACACACCAAGGGTCCCTTATGTGGCATGCTGTTAGCCCTTCACACAGCTGGCTCCTTCCTTGTCACCTATGGAAACCTTCGGTCCTTGCCCACTGCCTCACTTTTCAGCACTAAGTACTCAGCACTTGCCATCTCTGGTTCCCTACCCTCATTTGAATGTAAGCCCTGTGAGAGAGACCATAGCTTATTTAGACCGATGCTACATCTTGCTGTCTATTATTTACTATGTCCATCACAGAGAAGGTGGATAACAAGTATGTTTTTAGTTGATGAATAATTCCACCCTGGCGAGATAGCTCCTATCCCTTTTTGTAACTGTTGAAGACTTTCATATGATTTATCATTTCGAGCCACATGACTTAGACATATTAATAAAGTCTGAAACATAGCCCAATTTTACTGTTTAATTCTAAAACTGAGAAGGCTGGTTCTGACCTCCTACTCTAGCAATGCAGAGCAACAGTGTTTGAAGGAACAGTCGCAGTTACGTTTCTATTACAAGATCTTTTGACCTGCCCATGTAATAAGACTGTTGGATCTGACGTGGTTGCCATACTTTTCTAGTTTTTCTCATAATAACCCGGAAGAACAATACAGAGTTAAAACTGTGCAGTGCAGTGACTATGAGCAGGAAGGAACAGTGGAAAGAATGTCATTCCACAGAATCAAAAAGTAGCGATAGATCAATAAAAGCCAAGATATTTGTCCCTGAAATGAAACCATATAACAGAGATTAAAAGTGGAATAGTTGAACCTAGAATCATATTGCTGATAACTGACAGATGATGTTAATACAGTATCCTTTGTAAGTGCTCAAAAAATTTTTAATCGATAATTATAAAATTGAGGTTAATTGTTGATGCTCTAAAAACAATACTCCAAACGAAAACCTCAAAAGCAATCTCAGAGATGGAGAGATTTTTTTTCCTAGTCAAAGCAGTCCCATGGAGATACAGAAACTTTAAGACACACATTCTACTGAGGACTCAAACCTGGGAGGAAGAAATGCTACAGCTGGGCGAGCAAGATGGCTCAGGAAGTAAGGGGTGCTTTGCGTGCAGGCCTTATGGTCCAAGTCTGTTCTTCAGAGCCCATGGTAAAGGAAAGGACTGACTACTTCAGACTGCTCGATGACTGCCACAGGTACAGTGCGGCACACATGACCACACAAATAAGTCATTAGTTAATTAATTAAAAAGCTGGGTGTGATGGCACATACCTGTGACCCCAGAGGTTGGAAGGCAGAGATGGGTGAATCTCTGAGACTGAGGCCAGCATGGTCTGTCTATGGAGTTCCAGGTCAGCCTTGCTGAAGGAAGTATGTCACTTGGGGCAGCCTTTGGGAGCTTAAAGCCTCACCTACTTCAGCTTCGCTCTCTGCCAGCAACTGAAGGTGCCTGCCCCCATGCTTGCTCTGTCATTATGGAGTCTCCCTCTGTAATGTAAGAGAAAATAAACTCTTCCTTCTGTAAGTTGCCTCGCTCATGGTGTCTTATCACAGCAACAGAAAAGTAACTGAGACAACCTGGTAAGAACATGGCCCTGCCTTTCGTGTGAGAGTCATGAAGCCTGCCCCTGGCACAGGTGAAGCTAAAGCCCCTTTGTTCTCTAGACCATGTGGCCCCAGGTAGGGCACAGTCCCTGCCAAATCACAGAGCATCATGATTTGACCTCATGCCCATGATGCAGAGCCTACTTCCATTCGCCCATCTGTAAGTAGATCTCTTCTACGAGATCACACCTTCTGATTTGGAGGTGGGGTTACCCCACCGTGTTGACTGTTGTTTTCATGATTCACCATAGCGTGGCTTAAGGCCCCTCATAGTCTAGCCAGCTGCTATTTGCCACTCCAGCACTATGTCCATTCTGAACTGATTGCTTTGTCTATACCACAGTATTTTTTCTACAGTTGGGCACACACACACACACACACACACACACACACACACACACACACATCCTACATTCTTTTCTGATATTTGCTGGGCTTGGAGACAACTCTTTATCTGGACCCTTCCAAGTTTTTGCAGTGTTCTTCTTTCATACCCAGGATGCCTTTCCCTCTGTTGTGGTATGTACTGGCTATGTATGTGGGTTTATTTGCCTGTCTCTCTGACTGGTGGAGAATGTCTGCTATAGGAACTCATAAGTATTTTATAAATGAATGAATGAAAAAATACCCTTGGCCTATAAACCATTGAGAAATAGCCACTCTGTTGAATAGGACCGTATTTCCCCCTAAGCATTGCAACACACACAGAAACTTTCTTCTATTTTACAGCATTGTGCCAGAAGTTTTAGAAGGCTTTAAACTTATTATTCCATCATCTTACGAGACTGAGGGAATAAACAAGAAGTGCTTGTGTTTGCTTTCACGTATTATGATAAGCAGTCTAACATCTCAATATGCTTGTTATACACTGCTAAAAAAAATAATGGTTGCAAGCCTACTGATTAATTGTCGTTTCATGAGTTGAAGATTGTTCCAGCTCTGTGTTTGATATGTCATTTCCTGATGAGTGTCTAACATAAGAACTACCCGCTTTGGCTTCTGTTCTCACGTTCTCTGAGAGCAAGCGCATAGCCACACTGTGTATGAATGTTTACAGATCCAGGTTTGATGCTGTGTGTCAATGGTCGGCCTGCAGCGGATGCATCTGTTGGCACTTGCCAATCATATGGGGTGATCCACAGCCCAGGAGACACTGTGCTTCTCATAATGGAAAAGAGAATGAACAATGAATCAGAGCCACATAAGTCCCACACTGCTCGTTGGTTTTCACGCTTCCTCTTTCACCCCCATCTTGTTCAACTTTTAAGCACACACACACACACACACACACACACACACACACACACACACCCTCTGCCTTCACACTTGCTTCTGTGTCTATTCTTAGCACAGAACACTTGGGGAAAGATTCTGGCTGTTTACTAAGCAGCTGACCTGAGATACAAAGACATCGGGTAAGTGGAAGGTGGCACTTGGCACACATCTGAAGACCATCAGAGAACAGTCTACATGATACCAGGGGAGAGAGGAAACAAAGCTTCTCTGGGCTGACCCCAAGAAAGTCAAGAAATGCTGTTAATAAGATGCAGAAAGCCTCTCTTATTGCAGACAAGCTTTTGTGTCTGTTGCTTAGAAATCTGAGCCTGCATCTATGGGATCTCATCTTTTCAGACTGAGCCATTAATGTTTTATGTTATCAAACAATTGATATGTTGCTTTAGCGCTGTGAAGGATGTCTTGATTATATATTTCCACTTCTGTATGCACACACATAAGATAAGGCACTTTCGTATCAAATGAGTTACCCAAAACTTGTGGCCAGAGGCTGGACTACCTCAGAGACCCAGGAACTCATTACAGGCCAGTTGTTCCTTCTAAGGGTACTAGCTGAGAAGGCAAGAAAGTGGCTCCAACAGGTTCTTGCTTGCACAGTCTGCTATCTTAGTACAACAGGGTTTGTTAGTCAAAACAAGTCTTCTAGCCACAGGTGACTTGGGTGGGGATGGCAGGTTCATGGTAATCTGTGGGCTGGATGTAAACTTCCACTCCGGGGATGTTTAAATGAGCAGGCCTAGGGTGGCTGGCCAGTTCTGAGCATTCTCAACCCAGTGGTAGCCAATCAAGCCAGATTTCCCCCTCTGAGGAAGAAGTGAATGGAGTGATGCCCAGACAGCCCAGCACTTTTCCTGGTTCTCTGAGGAGCTGGTTATAGGAGCTGCTTCTACTTCTAAGGCTGGCACGCTGACTCGCCCCACCACGGAAGGTTGATGTCCAGTGTGCCCTTATGCTCCGGCATGCTTTGCCACAACCTTGCTGCAACTAACGGGATGTGATGAAACATGTCGGTTGTCTCCTGCTAGCCTGCTCCAAGGTTCTAAATTTCTTGTCAGCACTGTTTGAACTCCTGCTCAGGGGAAAAATGCCAGCCTTGGGAACAACATCATAGCTCCTTTCTCAATAACTTCCATTTCTTAAATAGCAAAGAGGCTGCACTAGGGAAGGGAAAGACTGTGGAGGGAGAATGTTGTTGTCATTTATGTATAGTACAAAGCTACTCTTTTTAGTGTATAGCTCCAGAATTTTAACTAATATACAGTTGCCACAAAACCCAACTGAGTCGTGGAACATTTCTGTGATCTAACAGTCCCCTTATGTCTCCATGTTGTCTATCTCCAGCCTATGGCAACCACTTATCTATTTTCTGTCCTTGTGGTTTAAGCCTTGTCCCACGTGGCATGAGAATGGGATCATAACAAGGCTCTCTCGGCATCCTCACATAGCCAACCTGTGCCCCACCTCATTCATTCAGAGCATGGGACATTGCCTGACAATAAGTTAATTTTATTATCTACTTTATTCCTCTTTCATTTGAGTGTCCATTTGTACTAGGAAGTAGGACATGTATGTTGTCTGTCTGCTGCCCAGTCTCCAAGGTTCATGAAGCCACCTGAGTGTTCAGAAAATATTTGTTGAATAAAGCACTCTACGAATGAAGAGATTGAGGATTCCTGGGACCCTCCCCAGGCTTGAACAAACCTTGTTAAGAAGAAATTATTTTCCCTACAAAATGTGTTAATTGAAGGGTTTGTATGTTGCCAAAGTAGTTGGCTATCTGAGAGTAATACAACGAGGAGACATCAGGATGATGAATTGTTTCTTTAATTTCACCCGGATGGTGAGATTACCCAGAACAGAACTGGCCTGAGGAGAGGAAAGCGTTAGTAACTCATTCCTGGGGTTGTTACGGGCACTGGACAACTTAATGCACATGAAGTGTTCACTGCGGTGGTTTACAACTGGGAGCTGTTTTGTTCCCCCAGGGTCTTACGGCAATGTCTGCGGACATTTTTGTTGTCAAAAGTAGGACAGAGAGGACAGCTACTGGAGTCTGCCGAAGATCACAGAATGTGCAGTTTGGTTCTCCATGGCAAAGAATTATCAGTAGGGCTACCAGCCAGCAATGCTGGGTGAATGTGTAGTCAGACTCGAAGCAAGGGCTGTATTTGCATTTGATATTATTATTATTATTATTATTATTATTATTATTATTATTATTAATAGTAGTAGTAGTAATAGAAATATCCCCCCATTTGTGTGCAAGTGTGTGTGTGATGTTCTTGTAAGGTGTGTACAGATGTTGGACTACGCCAGAGGTTCTCGATTGCCCCCAGATCTCTCAGAGTTGCACGCAGTTGTGAGGTGCGTAATATGGGAGCTGGGAATCAAACTCTCATCCTTTGAAGGAAGGATACATGCTTCCAATGGCTGAGCCATCTTTCCACCCCTGAGCTAAGGTTATTTAGAAATGATCCCTCCTAACAAATCCTCTCTCCCAGGCTTACAGCGAAGCTGTGTGTTAAGTCTGAAGTCAGACTCGTTATGTTTGCTATGTTTGAAGCTCATCGTGGCCCTAGCAGTGTGCCTTTGAGCGTGTTACTTGACTTCTCTATACATCTCTGCCTGTGAAAGGGGATTAATTAGAGTAACTGCTTCGGGGAGTTGCCAGGGAGTCGATTGCAGTAGTCCATAGAAAGCATGCACCACTGCAGTAGTACATAGTAAATGTTCAATAAATGTCATTGTTTTTGTCTCTGATGCCAGAAAGATCTTCCCACAGAATATAATGAAGGAATTAAGAATAGTTTCCACTAGGGAAGAGAAATAGAAAATATTGCTCATATAAAGTATATATTGGCATTAATTTCACATAATGATCACTGTATAGGATTAAAATTCAAATAAAGGCTATTCAGTGTGTGTGTGTGTGTGTGTGTGTGTGTGTGTGTGTGTGTGTAGGAAATCAAAGCCAGAATATTTAACCAGCAGTGTTCTTCACACACAGCCTCTGGATGAACACTTTCACCATACTGGCTCAGGAAAGGGAACATTTTCTCCTCCACAGAGGACCTGCTGCTGAGCAGAGTCAGGGTGCAATGCCCCATGGGAGGAGACCAGAGTCTACCTTCAAGTCTGGCTGATGAAGAAAGAGGATGACAAAATGATTGTTTCAGGGTCTATCTAAATCCAAATCCTGCAAGTTAACATGAGGAGAGACAAAGTATCTGTCTGCCTCATTGTCCCCAAGAGTGACTGCTACCCGTGGTGCTTCCTAACTCCAAGGCTAGGCACAGTGATGCCAAAGCTTTTTGTGATATTAGCACACTTGTTCCTTAAGAATCAAATGGTCGGGCTGGAGAGATGGCTCAGCGGTTAAGAACACTGACTGCTCTTCCAGAGGTCCTGAGTTCAATTCCCAGGAATATGGTGGCTCACATCTATAATGGGGTCCAATGGCCTCTTCTGGTGTGTCTGAAGAAAACAACAGTGTACTCATATAAATAAAATAAATAAATCTTTAAAAAAACACCCGAACACATAAAAATAAAATGCAAATACATAAAATGTTTAAGAAAAAAAAAAAGAATCAAATGGTCACATTGGTATGGCGTTTCTTCTTCCTTTTGTATTTGGGGTAGAAGGCTCTTTCCCTACTCAAATTTTCTGAGTTCTAATTTTGTTTCAGAAACCCACAAACATTAAAAAATGTGAAACGGTAGGGATAAAAAAATAACATGGTGTCCAAGAACCACAGTATGACGTAGTCAACATTGTGGATTACACATCACTTCCCCCTCAACCACAGGCAGCCACTGCAAGGGCCACCACAAGATTACACAGTCATTGTGTCTTAACTGTCACTAATTGATGCTGGTTAGCTGAAGCTGAGAAGCTAGTGGTGATTGTGGTGATTGAGAGGAGACCAGCAGCAGAGATCTTGTGGTAACTGTTTCCTGAGAGTCAGAACACAAAAGCTGTGTTCTAGAGGTGGCCAAGGTTGTATCACAGGCTGGAAGCCAAACTTCCAAACTTGTGGCAGTCTCCCAGGAGGTACTGTTTTTGAAGGCATGAAGGAGTTATGGAGAGAAGCTGAAGCTTGGTACTGTGAGAGTCCAGGAGAGGCCCCTGGTGAAGGTGCAGCCAGAGTGGCAGTTGAAGGCCCAGAATTAAAGGGGTCATGCAGAGAAGCTGAGGCTTGGCACCATGAACAGAGCCTATGAGAAGCTATTGGTGAAAATCCTCTCTTTATGGTGTCAAGCTGCTCTCCATGACTCCAAAATTCTGGAACCTCCTGCTAGAATTTTAGAGATGCCAGAACTGGGGGATGACCACCAAGGACAGCAGAAGCTGTGGAATGGAGGAAGTCTAAGCCTAGAAGATAAGCTCTATATGCTGTTGATGGCTATCCAAGCCCTTCGGAGGACGCCAGGGGATCCTGAGTGGATCCCAGACATTAGACACTGAGTTATTTGCATAGCTGGTCTTTGCTTTGCTTTGCTTGTGACTGTGCCCTGGTTCTTTCCTCTTCGTTAATTCAGAGTTATCTTTTTCCCCAACTTTTCTGTTACATCAGGGTTTTGTTTTGTTTTATTTTGTTTTGTTTTGTTTTTGAGATAGGATATCCTGTAGTCCAGGCTAGCTCTGAACTCACTAAGTAGCTGAGGATGACCATGGACTCTTCTTCCTCTCAAGTGCTTTGATTGCAGACACCCATTACCACCGTTGGCTTATTGCTTCAGTTTTATCTTCAAAATATAGAAAGTCAAATAGATTCGAAATTTACCATGACTGTTTGTTTCTGAGAAACTCTCACTTAAAACTGAATTGAAGTGTAGCTTACATTTTCGAGATTTCCAGTATTTAAACCGCAAATGTATAAGGATGTACTTTACATATTTAGAAATTTCAGCAGGGAACACTTTAATGGGTGAATTATGGCAGTCAGAAGAAGCAAGACATTTTGGCCTACTGTTTTTAGTTCTTGCCATTGAAAATTAAAAGGTAATTGTAAGAAAAAAAAAAGTCTTCTTTTCTATCAAAAGTAGCTAGTTTGACAAGAGCCAATATTCTATAAATTTCTCCATCTTGTAAGACTTTTATGCAAATCTTTTACTCTCTTCCACCTGGTAAAATATTGTTTACACAAAGACCAGGCTGCTTTCCCAGAACTTGAGGGACTGAAGTAGCCAACCTCTCTCCTCCTTTTCCTTCATTCCATCACATCAGTTCTTTACTTTAAATTATTCTTTTACTATTTTATGTGTATGGGTGTTTGGCCTGGATGCATGTCTGTGTACCACATGTGTGCCTGAGGAGACCAGAAGAGGGCATTGTATTACCTGCAACGTACGTTACAGATGTTGTGAGCTGCCATGTGGGTGCTGGGTACTGAATCCCGGTTCTCTGCAAGAGCAGCTGGTGCTCTTAATTGCTGAGCTCTCTCTCCAAAAAGCAAATTGTGAAAGAGTGTAAGGTTGGACCCCAGCCCATTGGCATTATTTTTTTCTACTTTGTTTGTTTGCTTTAAATCTCTACTTCCCTTCTAATGCTTATTACTTCTAACCCCCCAATACCAGGTAGGAGAGAAAGAAGGTTAGAAGGGAAAGGGGGTATAGGTCTCTTTAAACTACTTCTTACTGAATAGGGTCATTGAGTTTCTTGGGGCAAGTCCAATCTTCGTCATGTAAAGATATCTCTAACTTCTTTTTTTCATATTTTTTATTGGATATTATGTTTACATTTCAGATTTTATCACCTCACCCCATTCCCCCCACCACCCAGGAACCTACTATCCCATCCCCTCTCCTACCTCCACAAGGGTGTGCCCCTACCTGCCCTTCACTCCCCCTCCCCTCCCCTCCTCACCCTCAAATTCCTCCCCGATCAGTGTTCTGCCTTCATGGGACCAAGGATCTCCTCTCCCACCCATGCCCGACAAGGTCATCCTCCCCTAAGTATACAGCTGAAGATATGGGTGCCCTCCTTTGTGCTTCCAGGCTGGTGGTTTAGACCCTGGGGAGCTCTGGTTGGTTGGCACTGTTGCTCTCCTCTTGGGGACACCAATCCTTTCAGCTCCTTCAGTCCTCTAACTTCTCCACTGATGTTTTGAAAACCAACTATCCATGTAAGGCAATCTGGACTGTTGTCTCTTAACTCCTCTCAGCTATTTCTAAAGAAAATGTAGAAAACACCCTGGCAATAAACTCAAAGCCATGAATTTGCTATAGGCCCTTAACTCACAGTCTAACCATCTCAAATCAGTTAAAAAAAAAGTTAAAGAAGAACTGGGTTTAAGCCTTCAAGAGGGGTGGGGGGAAGAGTAAACTGATAAACCTCTGACACTGTGTCTTCACTGCATCCAGCTGAAATTCCAGGACATCAGAGGTTCGAGCAGGTCTGCTCAGCTTGTTTGATGAGTAGATACACCAAGGCTATGTATTCTGCAATATACAATTCTCAAAACAAATTTTAGTATCAAGATAATTGTTTGTTTGAATTCTGGAATCTAGTCTTCTGGCAGCCTGCCTCTGTCATGTCTAATTCATATAATTCTGGGAGCTTTTATGAGGGTGTGCTCCCACCATCCTCCCATTTTAACCTTCCTGCTCTCAAATTTCCCAACATTAGGGAATCCAAACTTTCAGGCACCAAGGCCTTCTACTTCCACTGATGCCTAACTCCTTACCCCATCTCCCCTCCTCCAATTACTATGAGGGTGTGCTCCCAACATCCTCTCATTCCCATCTCCCTGCTCTTGCAATTCCCCAACACTAGGGAATCCAAACTTTCAGGTATCAAGGCTGTCCACTTCCACTGATGCCTGGCAAGGCCACCCTCAACTACCTATACAGGTGGAGCTGTGAGTCCCTCCTTTTGTGTTCTCGGACTGGAGATTTTAGAATGGCTACTCCAGCTTGTTTCTTAGGACCATTTGCTTGAAAAATTGTTTTCTAGCCTTTTACTGTAAGGAAGAGTCTGTCTTTGCACTGAGGTGGGTTTCCTGTATGCAGCAAAATGCTGGGTCCTGTTTATGTATCCAGTCCATTAGCCTATGTCTTTTAATTGGGGAATTGAGTCCATTGATGTTAAGAGATATTAAGGAACAGTGATTGTTGCTTCCTGTTATTTTTGTTATTAGAGGTAAAACTATCTTTGTGTGGCTATCTTCTATTGGATTTGTTGGAAGAGGGTTACTTTCTTGCTCTTTCTAGGGTATAATTTCCCTCCTTGTATTGGAGCTTTCCTGCTATTATCCTTTGTAATGCTGGGTTTGTGGAAAGATATTATGTAAATTTGGTTTTGTCGTGAAATATCTTGGTTTCTCCCTCTATGATAATTGAAAGTTTTGCTGGGTATAGTAGCCTGGGCTGGCATTTGTGTTCTCTTAGGGTCTGTATGACATCTGTCCAGAATCTTCTAGCTTTTATAGTATGTGGTGAGAAGTCTGGTGTAATTCTGATAGGTCTGCCTTTATATGTTACTTGGCCTTTCTCCCTTACTGCACTTAATATTCTTTCTTTGTTTTTGTGCACTTGGTGTTTTGATTATTATGTGACAGGAGGTATTTCTTTTCTCGTGTAGTCTATTTGGCGTTCTATAGGCTTTTTGTATGTTTATGGGCATTTTGTTCTTTAGATTAGGGAAGTTTTCTTCTATAATTTTGTTGAAGATATTTATTGGCCCTTTAAGTTGGGAATCTTCATTCTCATCTATACCTATTATCCTTAGGTTTGGTCTCCTCATTGTGTCCTGGATTTCCTGGATATTTTGTGTTAAGAACTTTTTGCATTTTGCGTTTTCTTTGACAGTTGTGTCAATATTTTCTATGGTATCTTCTGCACCTGAGATTCTCTCTTCTATCTCTTGTATTCTGTTGGTGATGCTTGCCTCTATGACTCCTGATTTCTTTCCTAGGTTTTCTATCTCCAGGGTAGTCTGCCTTTGTGATTTCTTTATTGTTTTTACTTCCATTTTTATGTCCTGGATGGTTTTGTTCAATTCCTTCACCTGTTTGGTTGTGTTCTCTTGTAATTCTTTAAGGGACTTTTGTGTTTCCACTTTAAGGGCTTCTACCTGTTTACCTGTGTTCTCCTCAAATTTTTTGAGAGTGTTATTTATGTCCTTCTTAAAGTCCTCTATCATCATCATTAGAAGGGATTTTAAATCTGAATCTTGCTTTCCTAGTAATACAGGGAATTCAGGACTTTCTTGTGTGGGAGAACTAGGTTCTAATGATGCCAAGTACCCTGGGTTGCTGATGCTTATGTTCTTGTGCTTGCCTTTTGCCATCTGTATCTCCTTAGTGCTACCTGCCCTGTCTCTGACTGGAGCCTGTCTTTCCTATTGTCTTGGTTGTATCAGAACTGTGTGGGGTGGGTGTTACTACTGGGGTAAGAGCTGGGACCCAAAATCTGCTCAGTGCTCAGGCACAGACAAGATATTGCCCAGGTTAGACCTCTGGGAGCCCTGCTTCCTCTGGGTTCTTAGAGATTGGAGGCAGAGCTGCCACCCAAGATCTGCTCAGTGTTCTGGCCCAGACCAGAAGGAACCAGTGCTCTGGGCTGGGAGTGACTTCCTGGGTCCTTGTGGGTTCCAGTTAGAAGGATTGGGGGTGTGGCCTTGTTGAAGAAATATGTCATTGTGGGGTGGGCTTTGAGGTTCCAAAAGCTCTTACCAGGCACAGTCTCTCTGTCTGTCTGTCTGTCTGTCTGTCTGTCTGTCTCTCTCTCCCTCTCTCTAGATCAGGCTGTAGTTCTCACCTACTGCTTCAGCAGCATGCCTACCTGCCACCATACTTCCACTATGATGATAATGAGCTATGTCTCTGAAGCTATTAAGTAATCCCCCAATTAGATGCTTTATGTTATGAGTTGTCCTGGGTCACGATGTTCCTTCACAGCGATAGAACAGTGACTAAGACACTTGCCAGGCCCCTTTTGCTTTGTTTGTGTGTTCCTGTGCCACACTGAGATTATTCTTTATTTCTAGCAGACCAAATACCCACTGGGTGTTTGAAATTTGTCTTTGGCTAATCTTCTGCTAATATCTCAAGCAGTTAGTAACCACAGACAGAATGATTGAAAACATATATAATAACCAGATATAGAAAGAAAGCTCAGCGGGTAAAGGTACTTGCTAGTGGCTGCAAAGAGACCACCACTCCAGAGGAAGCATCTGCACAGGGCAAAGCTTCATCTTGATAAAGAGAGTGTGCTCAGAAGGGAAGATCAGTTGTACATTGACAGAAAATGTGTTTGGTTTTTAGTCTAACTCAGGAGATGGTGACTGTGTCTTCCCCACTGGATGAGGTCTGTCCTTAAAATCATATTTTGTTGACTAGACTGAAAAGAGTTTGTACACAGGAAAGGAAAGAAGAGGAAAGGGGGTGGGGTGGCACATTGCTCCTAGGAGAAAAGAGTCACTAACAGTTCAGGTCATCAAATTCCTGGAATGTAGCAGGAGGCTTTGTATAACCAAAGGCTTTACTGGTGGGAGGGAATAAAACTGGCATAGAAGTCTTAAAATGTGGGAGAGATAAAAGATTTGAATTCTTCGATATCTTAGGTTTTTATTGCTGTGAACAAACAGCATGACCAAGGCAACTCTTATAAGGACAACATTTCATTTGGGCTGGCTTACAGGTTCAGAAATTCAGTCCATTATCACCAAGGCAGGAACAAGGAGACTTGGGGTTGGAGGAGCTGAGAGTTCCACCTCTTGTTCTGAAGGCAGACAGGAGAAGACTGGATTTCAGGCAGTTAGGACAAGGGTATTAAAGCCTACACCCACAGTGACACACTTCTGCCAACAAGGCCATACCTCCCTAAGAGTGCCATTCCCTGGGCCAAGAATATACAAACCATTACACTTGCCCTAAACACAAGTTTTACAGTATTTGAAAGAGAAGACTCATGTTTGTTATGTCTTACACCATCAAGCATGATGACCTGACTTTGATCTCCAAGATCCACACTCTGTAAGGAGAGAACCGACTGCTAAAAGTCATCCTCTGTATCTCCCTAGTCTCTCTCTCTCTCTCTCTCTCTCTCTCTCTCTCTCTCTCTCTCTCACACACTTAGAAAATGTAAAAATAAAAACTAATTGGCTTAACAATCTAAGAGAATGATCATAGACAATAACATTATTTTTCTTAATATTTGATAAGTCAGAGATAGCACAAATGTCTAGCAAGTAAATTACAGTCTGGCTGAAAGAGTCTGATCCCCTGTATCCTTGGAGCAGCCAGCCTGTGGTCTAGGATTTATGGTCCTTCTGTTGCTCTCCTGATAGCCACCATCTGGACACCACCAGAGAAGCCAGGTGCAGAGCACATGATTTTAGCCAGGACAAAGGGCCTTTCAAGAAAATTGACTTTAAAGTGTCTAAAAGTATGATAACCAGATTGAGTCAGAGTGATGAGGAACAGGGTGGTGGTGGCAACCGCAATAGAAGTAGTAATGCTGTGTGTGTGTGTGTGTGTGTGTGTGTGTGTGTGTGTGTGTGTACATGTGTGCATTGGAATGTCATTATGCATTATGTCAGAATGGTTTGATGGATTCTTAAAAAAAAATGTTTCATGTATTTAAGGCTTACCTGCCAGCTGACAGATTTTTGATAAATGATCAGAACACAAGCTCTGATTTAATTATTAGGTTAGGCCATGAAATTCTTAGCTGAATGAATTATTAAGTGGGCTCTTGTAGGGAGTAGACTGCTGGGAGAGCACTCTTAATGGGTATATTTGTTGCTATGCAACCTGTCCACCACAAGGTGAGCCACTTCGCTCTGCCATGTTTTGCACCATATTTTGCCTCACCATGCACAGACCCAGCAGCCATGGAGCCATGTGTCTATGCACTGAAGGCACTCAACATGTGAGCCCAATTAATCTTCCTTCCCTTAAGTCGTTTTGCTCACATTTCGATACAGCAACCGAAAATGACTAATACAGATCTGGCAGAAGTATTACAACATGGAAAGCCATTAAATCAATAATTTTTATATGGATATAAGAATTACTGAGTATTTTAAGGTGTTATTGCAACATTTATAAGGGAAAGAATAGACATTAAGATATCAAGGAAGGGGGAAGAAAAATATAGTGTTATAAAGGTATAAAAGGGAAATTGTAATAGAAGGAATGATGGGGCAGGGCTGGGACTGTGCCAAGGACCATTAACACTAAGGCCTTTGAAAAGTTGTATAGAAACCGACTACTATAGAAGCTTTCTAAGATGTATATTTATATAAAAGGTTTAAATGGAGTTAGCATGTCATGAGGCAGGGGGAACAGTATCTCAACTAGATGTCATATGCCCCCAGCACCAGGAGTGACTTACATCATTTTGAATTATTGGCCAAAGGGATCCCATAGGTTGGTTCTCCTCCACGCCTGGACAGTAAGACCCTATTGCTGAAGGCTACAAATTCTTATAGAGTATCAAGGGATCCAGATGGTACGTAACTGGAAACTTCACTCCTACTGGCTAGTGTTCACATAATAATCCTTAATGATGTTCTTAAAATGAAGTGTACGCTTGGGAATTCTATTCCTATTTCTACTGCTCAGGTCTTAAAATCCCCTTACTGAGGATTCCCACGTGTATTCAATGGGAGGATAAGTCAGTTGATTCTTGACGCATATTCCCAGCCTAATCTTTGTCCTTTCCCTCGCCACCCACCTGTTGTTCCATAAAGCCTAGGAGTGTGTGAGAGAGAACAAAAGAGAGGGGCAGCGGAAAGGAATGGTTACAAAACTACCGGGACTGAGCAGGGAGCAAAGGATACATTTGCTGCAAGTACAAATTGAAGTATTCGATACATTTTATTTTAACCAAAGGAGGTGGAGGTGGGGGTGGGGCAACAGAAATGCTAACTACTTGCATTGTCTAAGTAAGAACATTTGCTTGCCATGTATGCTGTACTTATCAGTTTTCCCCTATCCTTCATCTACACTCTAAATTTTGTTTTGTTTTGTTTTCTAGACAGGGTTTCTCTGTGTAGCCCTGGCTGTCCTGGAACTCACTCTGTAGACCAGGTTGGCCTTGAACTCAGAAAACCGCCTGCCTCTGCCTCCCAAGTGCTGGGATGAAAGGTGTGTGCCACCACCGCCCAGCAATGATTATATTCTTTACCAAGGAGAACAGGAATGTGGATTGTGTCATAGTAAACACTGTTTATAGACGTAATATTAACAAGTTCCATTCGACTACTTGCAGAGACAACAGTAAAGCAGAATCCTAAATTTTCACAAGCCTTTTGTTTATGGTCATATCTTGTGCTGTTTACTGTCTTCCAAACACCAGAATCCAGTACAGCATCTGGCTTTCAGAGAGATCAACTCTCATTTACTAAGTAAATGAGTGAATGATGTTCATAAACCAGGGTGCCACTGACGTTTGCCCTTTGGTTTTGGTTATTATGTTGTAGGTTTACATGTATTCTTACACATTGGTAAACATGAGAAGCCAGACCCCCTTTGTTTCTTAAGGTCCTTTCCTCATCCTTCTTGTTTATCAGTCAGCCCAACAGTTCTTGTTAGAAGATGGCTTTATTTAGGCAAAGTGACTCAAAATGAAGAAGTCTCAGTTCAGGGTAACTTTTTTTTTTCTTTCTTTCTAAAGTCAGACCCAAACGGAAGTGAAGTATGAGGTGAATCTCAGGAACTTGAAGTAGAGCCGAGATGAGAAGCAGGAAGCAACACAGTAGCAAGCTACGGATGGAAACACATTTGTGTCATGTGAGTAGACATGACAGAAACAGCTTTCCTTAAATTACTTGTGGCAATAGTGATCACCTTCATTTTAGTCCTGCCAGAATTTTTCAAGACACCAAAAGGTAAGTAAATCATTGAAATTGAGGTCTCCTTTCTCACTTTAGAGTACACTGTCAGCTCGTGGTGACAGACAAGCTCTTTTGGGGTGTATGCTGTGTGGACTGAAGTTTAGTGACTGAAAAGCCTTTAGGTGAAATGAGATGCCAGTTCTTGCCTGCGGTCTAGCATAGTGGCCTTAGGACTTAGTTATGGCTACAGTTGAAAACGAAAATGAAATATTTAAAGTCTGATTTTTGATTCCAGACACGGGACTTAACTCCTTTTATGAGTTTGTTCTTTAAAACTGCCTCCTTCTTTTAAAATAACCATGCATCTGCTTTTACATTCTGGAGCTATTAACTAAGAAAAATGACATTTATTTATTTTTTTTAAAATGATCCATTTGATCACAAGGTGATGCTAATAATTTACTGATGATTTTAGAAAAATAGGAGTAAAGTTTAGTAAAATATACATTTTTACTGTATATTAAAAGATGGGTACAAATATAGGCAGCTATGTGTGTGTCTGAGAGCATAGGAAACAGGACAAAACACACTCTGAGAACCCTTCAAAGAATTGTTATATGGTTGTTGAAACTTTAGGTTAAGAAACAAACAAACAAACAAACAAACAAACAAAAAAGGGTGGGGTGGGAATTTAAACTACTTTTTTATATATTACTAAAAGATTGGAAAACGTTATTGTGGATAATTGTGCTCATTAGCCTTTAATAAAAAGAAAAAAAGAAAAAAAAGATTCTACTGTTTTATTACTAAATAGAAATCATATAAATTTACTAAAAGTAGAGAAAAGCTTATATTTGATAGCTTGCTGCAATGAATATTTATTGTTGAATATATGCAAAGCTAAGTATTCAGATAAAAATACTTTTGCTAATTATATTTGCTGACATACTGCAATGATTATTTAATGTCGTATATTAAATGATGCTAAGTAGCCAGATAAAAATATTTTTGCTAAACAAACTCTGTAACTGCAATTTTTATGAATGATTAAATTTAAATTTTTTCTTTTTCTTTTTTTTTTTTTAAATTGCTCAGATTGGGCAAGCATAGTATGTATTTTTGATGCTTATTTTCACCTACTGAAAATGTGTCCTAAAGAAAATAGAATAAAGACAAGTTATTTTTAAGATATTTTGGGTCCAGAGTAAAAACATGTTTTTAGCTATCTAAGCTAGAACTTTTCTCTATTACTTTGGCCAATTAGTTTGCATCTAATGAATATCAGGTGATTGGCACACACTGTTTGCTAAGTTGGTCAGTGCTTTGTGAGAGGTGCTCACGCTAAGTTCATATTAAGGCTTGTGAGGAGGAGGGAAAAGACAGAGGCATTGTTCTCTTGACCGCTAGTTCTTGCTAGAGGTGACACCAGAAGACCAGTGTGGCCTAGGGAAATTCAGAGAGGTGCGTGGTGGGAGCCTTAGTGGGTCTTTGATTTTGTAAGCAGATGAAAGCTAGTTTGTTGTTGTTGTTGTTGTTTTTGTTGTTTTGTTTTGTTTGTTTGTTTTTCTTCTTCAAAATCCACTTCAGCTGAATTGCCTTGGCCCGAAAGTGCTGCTCTGTTGTTCTTCATGTTGACAAGTGCCATTTACGAAGTTTGTTCTCTCAGCTGACACTGTGCTTTCACTGCTGCCTTAAACCAGAAAGAACCACTCTGTTTTCTGGTTAGAGAAGAGCATCGGGTTGTTTTCATTCTTTAGGATGATAAAATTATTTGGATATTTTGTTTCAAAGGATCCTTACTGTGGAGTAGCAAACAAAACTGTCTGCCAACCATTGTCTTCTCCTGCTGTCCTTCAGTGGTGGAAGGAATTTTGCTCAAAGCCACCACGAAGTGTTGATTATTGGGTTAACTGTTTCACATATGCGATAGTGTAATAATTACACTTTATAATAGTCTATGGGTCATCGGGATTATTACTGTAACCTCAACAGTACAGCCTTACATTGATTAAATTAAGGAGATTTGGATTTAACTATTTTGTTACTTAATTGGAGCAGGGGTGCAGAGGACAAGGTCTCCCTATGTAGTTCTGGCTGTCCTGGAACTTGCTATGTAGAACAGGCTGGCCTTGAACTCACAGAAATCTGGCTTCCTTTCTGTCCCAAGTGCTGGGATTAAAGGTATGTGCCACCATACCTGACTATTGATGTTAGTTTTTAATCTCAATATGAGTTGGTTTTTGGAATGATTTGAATGGTCAATCAGTGAATTTCATAAAGAATCTAGTATGATTATTTGGATGATGAAGAGACATCATTCTCAAGCAGAAAAGTGAGCCTTAAGACTGTCAGGCATTTGTCTTTTCTTCCTTCAGATTGTTTAACTCTAAAATAAATATGAAAAAAATTATTTGACCCTTAAATTACTCACCAATACACTGTCTTTACCATGTTAAACAAACTCAAAAGGAATTTCAAGGTGGAACATGCATAAGTTAGGTTTAATATATTTGCTTTCCAAACAATAAACTCTCTAAGCCCCCAAACTGAAAAGACAGCATTATATCTGATCATATTTTATCAAGAATGCATCCAAATCTTCAAATGATTATTATCAGGAATTTTCCATTGTTACAATTATGTAGTATTAGCTATTTGGTTTAATTTTAAGAATGAGAGATTCTTAGCTATTGCTTGCCACTAAACAAGGCTGCATTGGCCAGATAACCTATTGTCCAACAATGGTCTGAAGCCCCGATTAGTTTAAAAGGTATCTAGGACACAGCGGGTGTCGAACTGCTTGGCCCGCTTCAATTGCTTGTAGAGAATGGAGAGATACTGATTCCCAAACTACAAAGTCAAGGGTCTGCTTTTGTTGGATGAAACCTTTAAGATGGAGATTCGGGAGGCTGAAGAGGTGACTCAATGCTTAAAAGCACTGGCTACACATCCAGAGGACCTGGGTTCAATTCTCAGCACTACATGGCAGTTCACAATAGTATAACTCTAGACCCAGGGGATCCTCCACTGTCTTCTGGGCTGCACAGCCACCAGGCATGTACACGGTGCACAGCAATGCACAAATACACAAGTAAAATTTGAGAGGGAGACTTGGTTAAACCTTGGATGGATTCCAGTGCTCATTATTCTTTCACTTATCCCTGGTGTCTCTCTGTGCTGGGAAGGTGAGGCTTGCAAAAGGAAAGGCAAGTCTCTCTTAAGGGGTTTTCGGTCATGAAGACCAGTGGTCGAGCAATTAAGTACAACCTCATAAAGAATAAAACAGGATGTAAAAGGGAGTTATGAGAACATTAGTGTTGTTTCCAGGCCTATGCAGGGAGGAGGGTTCCTTTGTTCCCAGTTGCCAAAATACTAATACTAATACTAACACTAATACTAATAACTTGACAGAGTTCAAATAATCCCTCACTATTCTTGCTCACAGAAGCACTTTCTAAGAGAAGTCATGATTCTTATTGATTTTCAAATAAAATGTTCGCATATCAATATCTCAAACCTTTATAAGAGCAGACGCGGCAGGGCATTACAGAGGTTTGCAGCAAGCAGCACAAGAACAATGCAGATGAATACACTGGGAGTCTCATTATGTCCAGATGTTTTGATGTTACTCACTTTGAAGAGTCAGACTCACATAAAATAGATTCACTGGCTTTCATTTCTCTTCCGTGTCATACTTTCTAGTGTAATGTGTGTAAATGTAATGTAATGAGCAGTACACATTACACACATTTCTAGCGTAATGAGCAGTAAACTGAGGCAAGCCAAGGATGAAGGACCTTTTCTTGTGAATTACAGGAAAACCCCTCCTCAGCTCCGCAGAATGTGTCCACTGTGTTTATGTTTCTATTACAAAGGCAGTGTATTGACTGAGTTGCAATGAATGAATAAAATGTCCTTGTTTTCAAACTGGGCACTTTATTTTCTTCTTATTGACTTCTTCATAAAATTTAATCAATTATCCCTAATAAGGTTTATTTAGGACATATTACTATTTAAATTTTGAACTGGCAGAGATCAAATTGTATTGTCTAGGATGCTCTCAAACCCTTAGGCTTAAGTGATTCTTCCACTTCAGCCTCTCTAGTACTGGGACTATGGGTGCTCACTACATAGTCCTGGCTATTTTAAAGTGTGTGTGGGGGTGGGGTGTGGGGAGATAGTGCATGAGGAAGCCAGAGGCCAATGCCAAGCAGCTTTCTCTATTGCTCTCCATCGTAATTGTTTTAGGTGGTACTTCTCATTGAACCAGAGCTTATGAATTGGTTTGACTGGTTCCTGGTAACCTCTAGGGATCTATCTGCCTGTTTTCATCCCCCAGTCCTAGGGTTACAGATGTGTGCCACCATGTCTGTTATTTTTAAGTATGCTGGGGACTCAGTCAGGTCCTCATGCTTATATGGCAGGCACTTCAATGACTGAGCCATCTCCCTAGACCTCTGGATCAACATTTGTAAAAACTCTTAACAAATACGTGCATCTGCATATACCAGACATGAGGCTAAATATTTTTACATATAACATTTTCTTAACTGATTCAATATTCAACTAAACTACTGGGAGTATAGTTTAGTAGGTAGAACATGTGTTTTGCATGTATAAAGCTCTGGGTTTGATCTTGGTTATACATGGGTGCTTGCTCTCTCTCTTTCAACACACACACACACACACACACACACACACACACACACACACACGCACACACACACACCCCTCAGTCGCTGTGAAGCATTATTCTCAACACACACTAGTCTGAAAACTTCCATAAAGAAGGACAAAGATTAAATGGATAAATTAGTTTTGTCCTGATGTTACTGAATTTTCTGAATCATCGTAGTTTTAAGATGCTACAAATTCCTGTTCTGTACATATTTTAGGCAGTGTGCTTGCAGATGTGCTGGAGTCAAATGTGTCCATAATTTCTGAAAATCTGGCTTTACAGGCTGAGCTGTGGAGCTGTGACAACATCGACCCTTGCCTGGGATGCTTCTAGATGTTTGTCCCATTATATGACAGGAGTGGGGGTGGCGGATGTTTTCTTAGTGTGCCTAACTTTATTGTTTTTAATAGAAAACCATTTAGTAGAAAAACATTTTTTAATTATTTGTGTTTTATGCATTATAAGTATATTATAAATAAAAATTGTAAAATTTTGCATGGTGGCGCTTGTCGGCATTCCTTTTTCATTACCCCCTCCCCCGCACACACACACATTACTCATCTTGTCTTTTCATCTAAAGGTCACCTGTTCTTCTGATTCACCCTTTAGGCTGCTGCCTGTGTCTTCACAGACTCCCTGGTATCCTCGTGTCCCATACACACGCATATTTGAATCTAGAGTTTCTATAAGACAGAAAATGTTGTATTTGTCTTTTTGAGCTTGTGTTATTTTGCTTCACATGATATCTAGTTCCATCCATTTTCTCAGAGATGACTCAGTTTCATTCTTCTCTACAGCTGAAGAGAGTTCACATTTTCTTTATCCATTTTTCTGGTGATGGGTACACAATTTCATTCTTCTTTACAGTCAAAGAGAGGTCTCATATTCTTTATCCATTTTTCTGGTGATCGGTAGCTAAGCTGGCTATCTCTGTTTATCCATTGATACACATGGATGGGCAGATATCTTTGTGGGTAGCTGACTCATTCCTTCAGGTATATCCCCGGAACTGGCATAGTAGTTCTATTTTTAGTGTTTTTGTTTTGTTTTGTTCTTTGGTGTGTGTGTGTGTGTGTTGGTGATGGTTTTGGTGGGACATGTGTGTACCATGATGCCCATGTGGAGGTCAGAGGACAACTTTGAGAGCCCTCCTCACCTTCTACATTTTGGGAGGCTGTCTCTCTCTCTCTTGTTTTACCATTGCACTGCTTGCTCCAGGGTAGCTGCTGGCCCATGAGCAGAAGGGAAACTCTACGTTGACCTCCTATCTTGCCAAGAGTGCTGGGATTGCGGACAAGCACCACCATGCTAGGCTTGACACAAGTTCAGGGAATCCAAACTGAGGCCGGCAGTCTTGTTTGGTAACACTTTCACCTACTAAGTCATCATCTCCTTGGTTCTATTTTTAGTTTTTTGAGGAACCACCACACAAATTTCCAAAGTGGATGCTCTGGTTTATAGTCCTACTAGGGGTGCCTAAGAATTCCTCTCTTACGATGTCCTCACGGCATTGGTTACCATTCATTCTCTTGATGGAGGGTAAGCCATTCTGACCGCGCTAAGATAGAATCTCAACATAGTTTAACCTGTATTTCCCGATGGCTGATGGTGTTGAACACAAATGTTTATTGGTCATTAGATATTATTTTTTTAGATACATTTAGCTGTTTATTGGTTGTATTTGTGTGTGTGTGCGCGCATGTGTAGTTTTTTGAGTTCTTTATAGATTCTGTATATTTATCCTTATGCCAGATGTATAATTGACAAAGCTTCTTCTATTCTGCAGGCTGTCTGTTTATTCTGCTCTGCAGAAGCTTTTCAGCTTCATACAGTCAGGATGCCCCTGTGACTGGGTTCTAGTAAGGGTCCTCTTTTGAGATATAGACTGTCTAGTTCCCCTGAATTTTCATGGAGCAAGTTATCTCCTTGACCCGGTTTTATAGAGCACAATTCTCACTCTTTAGAATTTTACTTTTATGAATTAATTACCCCACAGATTCCACCTCTAAATAGCATCGTATTTGGACTTGAGTTCAGCAGATGAATTTTAAAAAGATACAAACAGTAAATTGAGTTGGTTATTTAATTTTATAAGACAGTGCTAAATATTTTCCTCAAATGATTATATTAGCACTGTTCCTAGTAGCAAAAGCACTATATACCGGGCTTTCACTGAGTATCAAGAAGCTGCACATAGAATAATATACTCTTAAATAATTCATACATTTCTTACAAAGTTTACTGACAATTTGCTAATTGGAAAATAGCTAAAGCATTAGGGTAATAAGACTCAATTTAGAGTAGTTATCTGACAAGCAATGGGGAAACTGTCTGGCTGAGGGAAACTTTGTTTGTTTGTTTGTTTTCACCTTGAACAAAGTAAGGGGAAGACCTTATTGAGAGTTTATGCATATCTGACATAATTTGGATACTGAGGTATATTGTGTGCAAGGTATAAAAAGTTCAATGCAAGAAATGAACTGAAGCCATTTTGGATCAATGGTGCCGTTAGACACCCAGCAGAGGCAAATACCAATATTCTGTGGAGGAAGAGAAAAAAAAAACTTCAAACCAGTCCTCAAATAACTCCCAAAGAAAATAAGCTATTAACAAAAACATTATAAAACACATGTAGACTCAGCAGACAAGAATAAATAGAAACAACAGACAGCAGAACCAAGTCTTAAAAGAATATTATATTACTTATATTAATAGCTAAAGTATTATGCATAAATACTTAATTATTTCAGTAGATAAGAGAAGCCTTCAAAATTATGAATGAAAGAAGCATATATTTGGATCTTTATTTCATATCACATATGGAGCCAATTCAAAACACATTTGAAAGCATTGTAAGGCCCAAGACTGACAAACTGTTAGAAGAAGAGATTCCTGATTTGTTGGTACCTACCATGACTTTTAAAAATGTCATCAAAAGCAGAAGCAACAAAGATTTTAAGATAGACAAACAGAATTGCATCAAACTAAAAACAAAAAAACCTAAGCAGTCAACACAGCTGTGGACACGAGAAGATAGTTTTAAGACACGGTATAACAGCTATATTCACCAATTTGACTATCACATTGTAAACAGAATTAAGATGTAACTCTCCAGCTTCTCAAAAAGTTCTCTCTTGCTCCAACTCATAAGAACCCTTCCACTGGCAAGTATTGTGAAATTTCCTAAATGTCATACAAACGGAATCATGTGACTCGCCGTCACCTGTCTGGTGGCTTATTCGATTGCACAAAAACACCATTATGATCTGTCCATGTTGTTATTTATAGTTTTTTCTGTTTGTCCCTGAGTGATATTCCATCATGTATCAAAGGTTGGTTTTAGATTCACTATTTGCTGGAAATGTGGATTGTTTTCAGTTCTTGACTCTTACAGCATTGGAAAGCTACCATAAAACTCGTGCGCAGGTACAACAGAAGCATCTGATCATCCGGATGTTTTTTATGTGTGTGTGTAAATTTGTGTGTGTAAATTGTGTGAGTGAGGTTTGAGGACCATATGGTAAGTATATATTTAACTTATAAGAAAATGAAATCTGTTCCCCAATGTAGTCGTGCTATTTTGCATTCCTATCAGGAATGCATGATGTCACACTTCAAAGCATCATTGTTTTGAACAGCTAAAAATGGAAACAACCCAAATGTTCACCGTCAGAAAATAGATAAATTATATAATATATTCATTCATAAGACCCAACAATTTAACTACAGCTGTGCAAAGCCAACATGACCAAAACATATTAAGGAAAAAGAATAAATCACAGAAGAATCCATATGGCAATGCTATGCACTTATCTGTTTCTAAAATGTGCCAAGGTGCAGGGGACTTCTGAGAATGCTTCAAAGGTGCTGGCAACAGCCCATGTCTTAATTTGGGGAGAGGAATACTAGTATTTGCTTATTTTCATTCTCCCTGACCCCAGATAGGGTTTCTTTGTGCAGACCTGGCTGTCCTGGAATTCACTCTGCAGATGAGGCTTGCCTTGAACTCAGAGATCTGCTTGTCTCTGCCTCCTGAGTGCTGGGACTAAGGGTGTGTGACACCACTGTCTGGTGTTATTTTCCTTCTTTAATGAGCACAAAGCATCTTGTATAAATATATGTGTTTGTACAAGATATGTTCTTACTGTGAACGTTAAGGAAGGAAAATACAGTTCTTTAGTGTTGTTGTTTGCTTTTCTTTGAAAAGGAGAAAATAATTGGCCTGGACCTTTCTCCTACTCTGTCATGCACTTTCCTAACCTTAGTATTCTGCATATTTCCTCTGGGAAGGTGACAACTTGGTACTGAAGTAATTCTGGGATGCATTTGCATCTCTCAGAGTGGGCAGGTAGATGTCTGACTCCAGGAATATTAATGGAGGTAGTTCAATTCACAAAGCCCTGTTTATGGAGATGGGAATGTGGCTCACCCAATGCCTAAAGTGGTTGGGGAGGATGATTTACTTCTTAAAATTATACCAAGAAAGGCTGCGTCCTCTCTTTATTCCTTTTCCAATAGAATTATTTAAAAATGAGGTTTAAAGACCACATAAAACAACCTGATAGCCAAATATAGAGGGTATTTCATCCATTCTGGAAAGCTGGTCTGGCCACATAACTGAATAAGACTGCAATGTTGACAACAAAATTGTCTCACTCTCCTTTCTAGGTCATGTCATAGCAATATAAATTCAGGAAGTTGAAAATCTCACAAGATCAAACCCCAGTGAATAAGATGGAGAGGTGGCAGGAAACACGGGCTTCATGTGTCTTAGTAATAATGAGAGAGCCGTGAGAGAGCTCTGTCAGTGTGTGCCTGGTCATCTGCCTCCTTAGACCATTGTTACTAAACAAAATAATTTTTTAAAGATTTATTTATTTATTCTATGTCTGTGAGTATCCTGTCACTGTCTTCAGACACACCAGAAGAGGGCATCAGATCCCATTACAGATGGTTGTGAGCCACCCAGGTGGTTGCTGGGAATTGAACTCAGAACCTCTAGAAGAGCAGTCAGTGCTCTTGTTACAGTTATGAACTCTTTACAGTTTTTACGGTAAATATTTATAGCATCATAAAATTTATTTGAATAAAATTCTGCTCCCCCAAGAAAAACCTTTATTAACAATTTAATTTTTGCTGGGCAGTGGTGGCGCACGCCTTTAATCCCAGCACTTGGGAGGCAGAGGCAGGTGGATTTCTGAGTTCGAGGCCAGCCTGGTCTACAGAGTGAGTTCCAGGACAAACCCTGTCTCGAAAAACAAAAACAAAAATAAAAACAAAAACAAAAACAAAAAACAACAAAAAAGAAATTACATGTGAATGATTTGAGAAATGCTTTTAAATACAGAGGGCTAGGACATGAGTGTTTAAATTATTAAATGACAGTACAAATCACTAGTCATCAATGCTTATGGAATTACTATTAAAATACAAACTCCATTAATTGAAACTTTTTAATATTAGTCACTAGTTTGGCTTCCTTTTAAGCCTGAGCCAAGGTTGAACTAAAAGTAACTACTTTAAAAGTGGAGTACTTGTTCCATTGTGCTCCGTGGCACTTAGAGATCTAAACTACATTTTAGAGAGAAGGTGAAGAAGCCACAGAGAGGTAGGATTGATTGGCCATGTCAGCTATTTCACATCTCAAAAGTAGCTGACAGTGTCTGAGTCACTGGAAGATGTGTTACCTAGTCCTTAATGGATCTCACTGCTAGATGATTATTCTCAATTATGCAATGAGCTCAGATTAGCTCATATTGATTAAATCACAGGTAAATCCTAGCCTAGGCAAAGTGTGCATTTAAAATTTATTTGTTTTTATTTTTGTGTGCATTGGTGTTTTGCCTGCCTGTATGTCTGTATGCGGGTGTAAGATCCTCTGGAACTGAAGCTATAGACAGTTGCAAGGTACTGTAGGGGTGCTGTGTTAGCTTGGGCCCTGTGCATTTTTTTTTTTTAAAATCTGTAACACAGGATCACGTTTAAAATTTTGAAAGCCAGAAGAAGGCATTGGGTGCCCTGGAACTGGAATTACAGATGGTTGTGTAATCACCATGTAGATGCTGAGAACTGAACCCAGATCCTTCAGAAAATTAGCCAGTGCTCTTAACAGCTGAGCCATCACTCCAGCCCCAAAGGCTGTGGTAAGGCAGAAACACATGATAAGGAGGAATTGCTCACCCATGACTGGGAACAAAACAGTCTAAAATCTCTTTGTGATGGATTTGGTTTAACACTTGTATTATATTAATTAAATTCCCAAAATTGCAAGAGATTCCTCACGTAAGATGCTGAGGGTCTCCGCCCCCAGTTGTCTCTGATTGGTAGGTAAAGTTGTTAGCGGCCAATGGTTGGGCAAGGAGACAGAGGCACGACTTTAGGATTCGGAGGGCAAGGGGAACAGGAGACGGAGGAGGATTTAGAATCACCGCGGAAGTGGGGAGCGGGGAGGAAAAAGTTCTAGGCTTGAGAACTGCAGGAGAGCTCATACCAATCATGTAAGAGCCGGGATAGAGCAGGCCCAGGGGACCCTGATTGGGTCTAGGGTAGCAAAGATGGAATATAGATTTTAGTAATAACTCAGGAGTGTCAGAGCGGAGGTGTTAGCAACATAAAAGTTTGGGAGTGGCCTAGCCATTGAGCTGTTTAAGGCATATTAAAATAGAAGGCTGTGTCTGTGTGTCTTTCATTCGGGAATTCCGAACATTGAGGCAGATAGTGAGGAACGCGCGCCATGCTGCTGGGCGATTTGAGTAGAGTAATCGCCTACTGCGAAATCTCTTTGTCTACTTGCTCTCACTCTTTCTGGCAAGTCCATTCCTTCATTAGAGCCTACTCTTTGGGGGATTTTAGCATGTACTGAAGATCCACTGAGACATCTGGCCTTGTGGACTGAACAACTGCTGGATTTTTTTTTTTAACAGTCTTTTATTCTTTTAAGATTTATTTTATTTATATGAGTACACTGTAGCTGTCCTCAGACACACCAGAAGATGGCAACAGATTCCATCACAGATGGTTGTAAAGCCACCATGTGGTTGCTGGGAATTGAACTCAGGACTTTGGGAAGAGCAATCAGTGCTCTTAACCTCTGAGCCATTTCTCCAGCCCCCAACTACTGGATTCTTAGACTCCCCATCAGTAAACAGACACTGTTGGTCTAACTGGACTGCAGCCTATAAGCTATTCTAATAATCATACATATACATATATGCATACAAATTATATATATATATATATGTGTGTGTGTGTGTGTATTCATTCATTCTATCAGCTTGTCTTTCTAGAGACCCCTGACTGATACAGAGCAAGCTTTGACAGTTGGAAGAGTAGAAAGCAGAGACACAGAGGAGAAAGTACTGTGACTACAGAGACACTGGTGTGCATAAACCAAGGAGCGCAGGCAGCTACTAGGAGTTAGGAGAGAATCAAGAAGACTCTTCTAGATTCTCTAAAGCCTATACACTTCAGGATTTCTAACTACTGACGTTAACGTTGAACCTCTGGCCACCCATTCTTATTTTGAATGGCCAAGGTTGTAGTACTCTTCTCTAGCAGACTTAGGAAACAGAAACGCTAGCCAGATTTTGTTATCCTTTCTTCAGATCCATGCAGTAGACTATTATTTGAACATGGAGAGTTTCAGACAAACTTAAGATTTATCTGTTAATTTTTTTCCCCACGGGCTGGAGAGATTGGTCAGTGGTTAAGCATACTAACTGTTCTTGCAGAGGACCCAGGTCCAGTTCCCAGTGTCCATGTCAAGGTACTCTAACTATAGTTCCTAGGGTCCCCATGCATTCTTCTGGCCTCCACAGATGTGCAAGTGACATATATCACACACACACACACACACACACACACACACACACACACACACACACACACAGGCACACAGGCACACAAATCCTTTTAAAATTTCCAGAAGTGGAGGTGGCTAAAGTGCCAGTGTTTCTAATCACTTCTCTACACGGATATTTGTTCTCTGAAAACTAGCATGGAATGTTGACAAGTTTAAAAAAGAAATGCTTAAAAGAAGTAGATATTAATTCATATAAAAACAAAGCCTTGTCAAAGACTAGCTACCCTCTGCCTAGGAACAACGAAGAGCTTACTTTGTGTTTATTCAAATATCAAAAACTCAGGAATCCACAGCTAAAAACAGTTTTGTTTTGTTTCTCTGCAGAAAGAACCCACGAGCTCTCCTGTCTGGAAGTGTGTTTACTGCCTAATTTCACCTATGCACTTTCTTCTTTCAACTTTTCTTCTGTGGCCTTTTTGCAACCAGCAGAGGAAACACAGACTATTATGGGAATCTCTCCAAATCACTCCAGTTTCCAAAGCTTCGCTGAGATTTGCCAAGGCATCACAAGTGGATTGCCGATGTGCTCCTTGTGTTTGGTTTGTGAATCCAAAGGAGACGTGGATTTCACTTCTCAGGAACAAACATCAAAAGGTAAACACAAAGGAATAGACTGACATTTACCAAGTCTAAATTAAGTTGTTCTGAAAAAAAAAAAAAAAAAAAGCAAGCATTGCAGGGCTGGAGAGCTCAGTTGATAAAGTGCTTTTTGCCTTACCAAGTAAAGAACTGAGTCTGAACTCCAGAACCCACATAAAAACTGGGCACTGAGGCTGGAGGGACATCTCAGCATCTCTTTCAGAGGACCACCATCCACATGAAGCTGCTCACACCTAGCTGATACTCTAGTGCTGGGGGATCTGATACACTCCTCTGGCCTCTGCAGGCATTGGGCTTGTGTGTACATGCACGCACACAGGTGCATAATAAATATCAAATAAATATTAAAGAAAAGAAAAAGCTGGCATGCTGGAGAGCCTGCTTGGAATCTCAGAGATGCCACAGTGGGAGACAGAAACAGGCAGGTCTCTGGAATCTCACTGGCCATGCAGAGTAGGCTACTTGGTGAAGTCCTACTAGGTCAATGTCTCAAACAGAAGTCACCTGAGTCAGAAGACACCTGAGGAATGGCACCCGAGGTTGTCTCCTGATCTTCAACTGCCCGTGCTTGCCTGAATACACTGTGCCCCGCCACCAAGCATTCTGTTTTAACATCTAGTGACATTGGAACCCAGTGGTGTGGCTTCTAATGAATGATTTCACAGGGCTTTGTAATCTTGATGAATTTTAGTTTAACCTATTGAAAATAAAATATTTTTTCATAAAATCCATCAGAATGGCGGAGTAATTCACATGCCTTCACTAGGTAAAAGCTTAGCTGAGTATTCTTTTCAGTTAGTTATTGTCTAAAATAAAACTTAAAAACAAACAAACAAACAAAAACACTTCTAAGTAAAGGCTTAGCAATCACCTACCAGGTGTGATTGATAGTCTTTTGTCTGGTTCTCCAATAGGCCTCTCGAGGGCGAGATCTTTTCCTTCATTTACTACTATCTCCCCACTTTCAGCATCATGCCTGATGTAAAATCACAATAGACACTCAGTAAATATTTGTTGAATGAATGAAGGAACAAACAAAAGAAGAGCTGTTTATTCTGTGCAGTGCCTAATGGGGCATTGCATATGATCATAGTTAAGTTGGACTATCAAACTGACAGATAATTAGTCAAGTGGGAAGAAGGAATCTCAACTGAGTACTTGCCCAGATAAGATTGGCCTGTAGCCATGTCTGTGAGTCGTTTTCTTAGTTACTAGGTGATATGTTGGGCCCAGGCCACTATGGGTGGTACAGTTCCTACTTGGGTGGCCTGAGAAGGGTAACTGAGCAAGCCAGGGTGATCCAGCCAGTCAGCAATAGTCCTCCACTGTCTCTGCTTTAGTGTCTGCCTTTAGGTCCCTGCTTTAAGCTCCAACCCTGGCATCCCCCAGTGATAGACTGTAACCTGTAAGCTAAATAAACCCAAGTTGCTTTTGGTCATGGTCATACCCACAGTAGAAAGCAATAGAAAGCAGAACACATGTGTTCTGAGATCCTCATATATGATATAGTTAATTGAACTGAATCAAATTGATCACTGAGAAACCAAGCAATTCATTCACAGTTGTGAAGTATGCTGGTGGCCTCAAGCCTCAACATCACCACCACCACCACCACCTCCACCATCACCACCATCACCACCACCACCACCACCACCACCACCACCACCACCACCACCACCATCACCACCATCACCACCACCACCACCACCACCACCATCACCATCATCCTTTATTTAGCAGAGGTGGTGCTCCTGTGTCACTAGTTACTGAACTTTTTTTTTTCATTCTTTGGGAATAGGAACAATATTCCTTGGCATTGGCTTTGGACAAAATTGTTATTCCTGTAGTTTTATAACCACCTTTAGATTTTGCCCGGAATCTACAGAAAATGAGTTGGGACAATGCCTCTATGATAATGGAAGACTAGGAAGCATTTTCAAAGCAGGTGGTTGGCAGCCATCACTGCTCTGCCGCCTCAGACATCTGTGAACAGGGCTTTGAAGTGTGGCAGTCATCCTGGCTACGTAACAAATCACCCCACCAACAGCGGCTTGAAATACAACAATCCCCTCTTCTTTTTGTTCCCCCTTCCCCTTCCCCTTCCCCTTCTCTCCTCTTCTTCATCTTTGTTCCCGTCCCCTCTCCTTCCTTCTCTCCCGCTCAGGCTTGGGGCAGCACACTCTGTTGCAGTTGGTGAGCAGATGCAACAACTCAGGGGCAGCAAAGAAGCTGGGGACAGCTCTCGTCACATGATCACCTGGGAAGACTGAAATCTTTTTTTAAAAAGATTTATTTAATTCTATTTTGTGTGTGTGTGTGTGTGTGTGTGTGTGTGTGTGTGTGTGTGTGTGTGTCTGTATTTGCTTGTATCTGTTCATCATGTGTCTGCAGTACCCACAGAGACCAGAAGAGGGCATTGGATTCCCCTAGGACTGGAATTGCATAGGGTGTGTGTGAGCTGTCATGTAGGTGCCGGGAATTGAACAGGGTCCTTTGGAAGAGCAGTGAGTCTCTTAACCGCTGAGTCATCCCTCTTATCTGCTGAGTCATTCCTTAACTGCCAAGTCATTTCTTCAGACCCCCTTTTCCTTAAGCATTTGTCTGCCGGCAGACATTCAGGTGTTTTCAGTTATTGTGAGCTGTGGGAATACAAATATGTCTTTGAGAGTCTGATTTCAGCTCTTTTAGTTATATGCCAGAAAGTGAGCTTGTTGGCATAAATGGTGATTAGACTGCTCAGCCTTTGAGGAAATTATTTACTATTTCCCAAGCTGACTTGGAAATAGTATCTATCCCACTATCAGAACAAGGACTCCAAATTCCCCTCTCAACGGTACTGTTTATTCATCTTTTCCACAGTGGTCACCCTGATAGGAGTCAGGTCATAGCTGATTGTGGTACAAACTTGCATTTTTAAGACGACAAGTGATGTTGACCATGTTTGCATACGCTCATTGGATGTTTACATATGCCCACTGGACATAGATCTTTTAACAGATGTAAAAACATGTTCAAGTTCTGGAGGGTTTTCTTATGCTACCCATGATGGCCTTGAATTCCTAGTATCCAGTGATCCTCCTGCCTCAGCCTCTGGAGTAGCTGAGATTGCAGGCATTACCATTGTACCTGACATTTGCCCATTTTAAAATCAGGATGTCTGTTTTTCTCCTTACTTCTCCTTCCTCCACAGGAATGCCTTACATATCCTGGATATTAGCTTTTAGCAGCTATACACTGTGACCCTTTCCTCCCATCCCATAAGCTGGCTCTTCCCTCTGTGAATGGTTTCTTTTATGTTGTCTTTCCACTTGCATTCACTTAGGTCTTCCTTGCAGCAAGGTAGTCATAAAGTGAGTCTTCTCACGGTGACTCAAGACTCTGGTCTTTGTGTCCCAAAGGATCAAGTAGAACTTCTTCACTTTTTTTCTGTTTGGTGATGCAATGCCATTCTCCCCCCCCACCCCCCTTGACTATCTTAAAATTAGGTCTGGGGTCTTGAGAAAAAGATGACAAAATACAAAATATTTCAGCAAGGCAAAAAAATGTTTGCTTTTATAGCAGGATGTGTAGCCAGCCTTAATCAAACAAGCAAATATGCCCTCCTGGAGTCTCACTGGATTTTCATTTCTAACTACACAGGGTCCTGCGCCTCACTGGGAGTAGCCAGCGCTTAGCATTGCATCCTGCTACTGGCTAACTTAAAGCAATGTAACTGAGAACTGCTGATAACTGAGACAGGATGCTACAAGGTTGAGCTCGTACTTTGATCTTAGGAAACTGCTGACTGGGAAGGAATTGTTTTTCAAGGTGGTGCCTTTACAAAGTTCTTTAAAGACAGAGCTAACTGCGGCTCCTTTAAATCTTTGATAGAAAAGACAATGTTTCATTTACATCCCCACAAGGAGAAACCAGTCTAACTCTCCAGTACTCTCTGGGGAAGGAGTTAAATCCCCCTACTTGTGGGAAGTCGGTAGAATTTTGGGATAACCTGTAGCATAGACTGAAATGTATTCTCTCAAATTTTAATATGTTGAAATATTAACCTTCAACACCGAAGGCTGTGGCATTGTTTGGAATAAGATTGTGGTACATATACTTTTCCTAAGGTGAGATCCCCATCCCGGAACCTAGCCCAGAATGGCTGATAGAGAACTTTGGGCTAGGGCGGTGCTCATGTTTAAAGTGTTCACCAGGCAAGCACAAGGACTCAAGTTAGATCCCCAGAACTAGAATGAAAAGCTGCGTGTGTACACAGACTTGTAATCCCGCAGTGGGGAAGTGGAGATGGAAGGATCCCTGGGACTTGAGGATGAGCCAGTTTAGCCAATCAGCAAACCCCAGGTTCCTGCAAAGTAACAGAGGCTCACATCTGCCCCCTACAGGTGTACATGTGTACATGCAGGCACACACATCAGTTTACCGGTACACATACTATGCCGATACATGGACACAGAAACACACACATAAAGAATACCATGTGAGGATGAAGGAAGTGACTAAGGTGGTGTTTCTGTAAGCCAAGGAAAGCCAATGATTTTAAAAAGTTACAAATTTGGTAACTATTTGTAGTGCCCATAACTCCTTTCTCTATTTTGTTCTATACAAAAGAGGAGATTGTTTGAGGTTGTGATTGAATCTTTGGTTGGTTGGTTGTGATTTGTTTGTTTGTTTGTTTGTTTGTTTTTGAGACAGAGCCTTGCAACGTAACCCTGGGTGGCCTGGTGTTGTCTGGCCTACCTCAACATCTCAGGCTTCACAACTATGCCCCAGTGATACTTAACTCTGAATTGTGTTTTTTTATTAGATATCACCACTCTGCAAATAACCCGTTCTTAACCTCTCTGTAGGTCTTGTCGTGAGGGGATCAATGGAAGTGAAGGGAAGTGACTTTTACTCACCCTGTCGGTATTTCAATATCACCGCCGCTCTTATAGCTGATCCTATGAAGGAAGACAACACTACCTGCACCCCTGAAACCCATCCTGGAAAAGTCACAGCTATAGACGAAGATCCGGCCAGGGAGACATCTCTCAACCACACCTGTAGATTTATGAAAAATATGAACAGCTGCGCTCACGTTTTCTTGCACCTAGAAATGAATGTAAAATGTAAGTTTGAAAGGAAGTTAGAGGGAACGGGAGAATTTTGGTATCTATACATAAAATTTAGAAAGAGCTGTGGCATTCATCAAATGTCACCGGAAGTCGAGTAGCTGAAGAATTTTGTTGCTGAAATAATGCACCCTGAAGTAATACTAGTCTTTTTAAACTGTTTACCTTTCCATTCAAAATATATTTTTATGGAACTCAGCCATAACCGGAGACAGAGGTAGTGTAACTGGGCTGTGAGAGACGTGACTAGGAAGGGACACTAGGAAGATTCTCTGTCCGAGGATAACTATAGTATGCCTGGTGTCTGCGCTTGGTTAAAACCCAACAAACCTCAGAACTCAAAGGTGGGAGTTTTTTTAAAAGGTAAATATCCATATAGGATTAAAGTTGGCTTTTAGCCAACTCAACACATTCTCTCTCAGAGTTGACACAGCCTGGGTGAAAAGAGTTTTCTGATGTGATGCTGTGTGGATTAGGCACTTGGCGGTCACTGGTTGATTCTAAGGGGAAAGAAAGTCAGATGTATCTAAATTCTGTTCAAGGCTGATTAAGTCCCTAATACCCTGTTCTGAATCCCACAGTTAATATTTTTTTTTTTGTTAGGCACTGTACCTCCACCTCACCAGTAAAGACTGTGATTAGAAAGCATCTTATGATGTATCCCTTCAGCAAGTACCTTCTGTATGTCAAGCAGTGTGCTGGGATGGGAGCCCAGAGTCAGACGAACATAAAACTAGAGAAAGGAAACACCTATAAACAAGTGTCTCCTGGTGGTGCTCCAAAACTATGGAAGTCTCCCCATTATTTTAGAATGCTTTTCTAAAGCTTAAACATCTTAAAGGTAATTGTTTTTTAAAATAATGTTTCCAGCAAACATAGATCTGTAAGGTGTAACCTCCCCAAATGCTCCATCACAGGAGACTCTGGGAACATTTTTTATTCAAGCTGTAACAGCCTATTACCTGGCAGAAGCAGGGTTTGATCCCTCATCTCCCTGGCCAACCATCCAGCACAGTGGGATCCTCTGTCTCCGTCAGCCTTCACATTGTTGCTCCATCTTCAGGGCTCTTGCTGGACCGTTGTTAATTTGAGGGCATATTTGGGGGCCCATGACCAAGATGATTAATGGCACACAGCTCTGAATCTAGGGCTGCTGCCCTGTGGCACTCTTGATGTACAATAAGAACATTGATATTGGCATCACCTGGAAATGAAATGAAATGAAATGCCAGGAGTTTGAGTTGAATGGATCCCTGGGAGCCACTTGGCCAATTTCCTCATTTAGAAGCTTCATTTTATATAGTGGAAAGGTGTTCAGGGGAGCAAGTGACCCTGTTCCAGTTAAAGCTGCAAATGCCTTCTCTATTAAAGGCATGTGCCAGAACACTGCCTCTTATCTGAGGTACTATCTCATTGTGTAGAATGTGTGCTGTGTGGTGTGTGCTGTGGTGTGTGTGTGTGTGTGTGTGTGTGTGTGTGTGTATGTGCGAATATGTGCACGCATACATGTATGCCATGGCACATGAGTAGAGGTCAAAAGACAGAAACCAGGAGTTGGTTCTGTCCTTGCTCCCTGTGAGCTAAAGAGATGACAGAACTGTGTGTAGTTGAGTACCTAACCCTGCTACTAGTCCTTTACTGGTCTTCATGGTGTTTAATTTTTTTTTTAATAATTTTTACAGCTGTCACTTGTTCCATGAAGATCACTTGGTACGTTTTAGTGCTATTAGTTTTTATGCTAGGTATCATCTTTATTATCTACAAAATACTTGAAGACCACAGGAGAATGCGGAGACGGCAGAGTAAGTACTGAGAAATAAATGCATTGTCTCTCTGGGGGCATTCCTTTGCCCAGGGAAAAACATACAGACACATGCTTGCCCCCGATTTTCTTTTTAGTTCAGTTGGCCACTAATCGTGTACCTACTATGTGTGAATGCTGGTTCTTGATACTCTAAGAGATTGCGAGTGTAGGGTAGACACCAACACTAGTGGTCATGTGCCGTTCTCTTACATGGAAAGGTACATGGACAAGAAGGGCAGGGTAAAGAAGGGGCTGTCCGGATGGTGGCTGAGAGGGCTTAGTGGAGGTGAGGGCAAAGAGAGGCAGAAGACATGGTGATGTTGCAGAGTCAGAGACCCTGAGGAGAGTGGCCTCTAGGTGATAATGAGTAGGGACAATTCCTAGTTAAGTACAGGTAGGGCAGAACTGAAAGAAGTCTTTTAAGTCAGGACGGGTGTCGCGACCGCTTGACCAGGAAGATGCACGACCATCGATCTGCGTTCACTCAACCAGGAAGAAAGAGGCCTGCGTCTGCTCGACCAGGAAGAAAGACGCAACGACCGGGATCTTCTCAACACGATTTATTGCAAGAGCACCCCATCATGAAGCCAGGACCCAGAGCAGCCAGAGAGTGCTGCTTATATAGAGGGAGAGGGGGCGTGGCTTTCTCTGATTGGTCGCCCTGTCGGACCTAATTTGCATGCCCTCTCTGATTGGTCGCTCTACCTGGACCTAATTAGCATAGACCAATTTGCATAGTCCCCGCACAGGGAGGAGTTGCCGTGCAGGGATTGGCTAAGGCACCAATACCTCATTTGCGTATACCCACTCGGGAGGGATTTGAGCCAGAATCTGCTGACGCATGTGCAGTAGACTTGTTTGCAAGTGGTGCAACAGGAAACCAGCGCCATCTTGTAATGCCGGATTGGGATCGACGGGAGGAGCAGGGTTCAACAGCTTTAATCATTAGTATGACACGGGCATCACTTATCAGGGAAGACTGTGTGTGTACATATACTGGCTGCATATCAGACTTAACCAGCACTTCTGCATGTGCTTGATCTCTTAAAGAATGTATGAAAAGAATCACCACGATAATAGGCTCTGAAGACATGTGGACTCATGTCAAATCCTCATATTGCTATCTATAGCTTTGCATGAGTTACTATTGCAAGACATGGCTTTCCTCTTCTGTCCTACAGGGTACTTGCTTCTACCACATGGAGCTGGGGTAAAGGATGAAATAAAGAGATCAAATAAGGAGTTGAACAGTGTGAGGACATTGCTAGGGTTCTCTCTCTGTCTCTCTCTTGTGTCTCTCTGTCTCTCTGTCTCTCTCTGTCTCTGTCTCTCTGTCTCTCTCCCTGTCTCTGTCTCTCTGTCTCTTTGTCTCTCTCTCCAGGGTTTCCCTGTGTATCTCTGGCTGTCCTAGAGTTTGCTCTGTAGACTAGACTAGCCTCAAACTCACAGAGATCTGTGTGCCTCCGACTCCCTAGTGTTAGCGTTAAAGGTGTAGATCACCACCCCACCAGGCATTTTCTTTCCTCCTTTTGGTTGGCACAGTCAGTTCTCAATGAAGGATTGTAGTATTGTCCAGCAAGTTTACTTCTCATATTCTTACGTTCTTTGACATGCAAGGATGTTAGTTATTGCAGCAACAGAATAACTAATGTTCACCTGTAGACAAGCCAGGGTGGTTCCTAGTGCTTTGATTCTTTGGATTAAGACTTTGTTGTAGGAAGTTTTGAGAGTAGGCTCAGTTCAAGTCTTATCTCTGATACCTTAGTAATAAAGGCCTGAAGTGTCATAGTTAATGACACGACACTTTGTGCATTTGTAGAGTAACAATTTTCACTAGCTGATCAAAGCATGTGTCTTGGATGGCCTTAACTGTCAACTTGACATGACCTAGAATAACCTCAGAAGGAAGTCTCAGTGGAGGGGTTGCCCAGATCAGATTGGCATGTCTGTGTGGTTGGTAGGGTTGTCATGTTTCTTAATTGATATAGAAGGAAGGCAAACCCACTGTGGGCAGCACCATCCCTAGACAGGTGATTCTGAACTCTATAAGAAAACTATGTAAAAAGTATCAGCCAGTCTGAGCAAGCAGAGGCCTCTGTGGCTCCTGCTGTACTTCCTGGCTGTGAAGTGAGTTTTCTGGTGGAGGGAACACTATGCAGAATAATAATAGCAAGCAGGACTGCGTTGACTTCCATCAAAGCTAGACTGTTACCAGGAAGTGTAAGACAAATAAACCCCTTCCCCGAGTTGCCTTTGTCATAGCCCCAGAAGGAAACCAGAACAATGTGTGAATACTATTATTATTTTTGTTTTATGCGTGTAAAGGGGAAAAATTACCAAATTCAGAAAAGTTAATAGTTTTATTCAAAGCTACACAATTAACAAAACCACAGAACAAACAGACTTATATCTGTTTCTTAAAAATATTTATTTATTTATTTCATGTATGTGAGTACGGGCATTGGATGCCCATTATAGATGGTTGTGAGCCACCATGTGGTTGCTGGGAATTGAACTCAGGACCTCTGGAAGAGCAGTCAGTGCTCTTAACTGCTGAGCCATCTCTCCAGCCCAAGACTTATAGGTATCTTATAGGTATTGAAATCTTTGTTATTTTAAGTAAGTGTATGTTATTTGAAAATAATTCATAGTTCTATGTTTCTTGAACTATTTTCCTATATGAATACAATTAAGCAAGGTACAAGGAAGGAAAATGCCTGGAAAGATGTGGGTAGTGGGAAGAACATTAAATTCTTTCAAACATCTATTCAGATGACAAATTTGATGGCTTTCAAAGGTTTCTCTTACAGGTCTAAGCATATAAAGTAATGAAAAAAATAACAATACTGATACCATTACACATAATTAATCTGAAATGTTTCTTAAATATCCTGCATATCATATCAACATAGATAAAAATAGTATTTTATACATAAGGGCTGATCTTTTTCATGAGCAGATGGGCCATAATGATATTTACTGTAATGGAGAAACCATTACTTTAGAAAGAGTCTGTGGGGTTTTGTTGTTGTTATTGTTTTGTGGTTTGTTTGTTTTGAGATTGGGACTCAGTATGTAGCTATGGCTGGCCTGGAACTCACTGAGGTTAAAGACTTGCATCAACAGGGCCCTTGTGTTTGTTAGTGAAAGAGGACTTAACAGTAAAAGCCCTTAAATGCCTTGTTGCTAAATCCTTAGAACTAGGACAAAGAAGACAGCGAGAATGTGATTTTGGAAGGGAGAGGGACCAGGGCCTTACTATGTAGTCCAGGCTGACTTCAATCAGGATCCTCCTGCCTCAGCATCCCAAGTGTTGGGATTAGAGGCATGGGCCATCACAGCTGGCAGAATGTATGTTTTTCATCTAAATGCCTAATTTCTTTTCTTGAAACAGGTCATAAGAACAAATCTACATCTGTTCTCTTAAGAGGGGGTGACTCTGCGAAGCTGAGCACTTTGAACGTGAGGGTTATTCCAGGTGAGTTCTGTGGTAGCCTATGGCATAGATAGGAAATCCCAAAGCTGCATATCAGTTCAGAGCAAACTCCAGATCTGAGTTCATTTTAAGTAGCCTTGGGTTTGGAATAAACGAACTGTGGAAAGCAAATGGAATCCAGCTTAGTATGTCTCACTATCAGGGGACAGTTGTGATCAAAGCCACCTCCTTAAATAATGGAAAGTTTGCCTAATTGGCAAGAAGAAACTGGTATGAGTAGGCAGGGGAGAGAAAGCCATAGGGAATACGCCTGGGGTTTATTTTTAAATGAGACAAGATACCATTATTTCTCAGAATTGCATGAAGTAATTGTAGAGTGGGCAGAACTTATGGTGGAGCCTTCACTTCCTGGGGTGTCATTGTATAAAGAGAACTCCTAATAGCCTCAATTAAAAAGCCCCCTGTTCTCTTTGGAGAAGCAGGGAGGGACTAAGGGGATCCTAATTAGAGCAGCTAAGACGGCTGTGAGCACAGATGCTCTGGCTTCCAACTTCATCTCTTTCTGATTGTGTGGCCTCCTGAATTCCTGCTGTCAAATCACATTATAAAAAAAGACTATAATATGGACAGGGGGGTGTCCTTTTCCTTCACCAAAGATAAATGATTTTTTAAAAACTAGAAATTGAATCTAGGGCCTTGGGCATACTAGGCAAGCACTTTACACCACTGAGCTATTTTGAGGAAAGATCTCATTAAATTGCTAGAATTTACTGTGTAGCTGAGGTGGTACTCAAACTTGTGATCCTCCTGCCTCAGCCTCCTGAGTACCTGGGTTTCTAAGTCTGTTATAAGGCATGGCTTGTGTTTAGTCTCCATTTTAATCTCCTTTAGTCTGTGTGACAATTCCTGACTTTCTTTCTTTCCCTTCCCCCTTTCCCCCCTTGTGTGTGTGTGGAGAGAAAGAGAGAGACAGAGAGAGAGAGAGAGAGAGAGAGAGAGAGAGAGAGAGAGGGAGAGAGAGAGAGAGAGAGAGAGAGAGAATGAATGTCTTACTACATAGTCCAGGCTATTCCTCAAAATTATAGTTCTCCTGCCTCAGTCCCCCAAGTGGTAAGATTATGCTTGTATCCCTGGCAAGAAAGAATGTTTTGAACTCCTTGAAAAGCTACAGAATTGAGTGATATTTACGGATATTCTTTTTCTCCAGTGGGTGGACAGCTCCTTTGCACTTGTGAGAAGATACAAAAGGAGGCTTCAGATCTGCTGTGTAAACTCATTTCTAAGATGACAGGAAACTAGACAATACCCTGTTTTCCATTGCAGGGCAACAGCAGCCTGCCTAGAGACCCAGCCAGCATTTCCCTGGGGGATCGTGTGCCCAAGGCTTTTCTTAGCTACTGAAACAAGCAGTCTTCCAGACCCTTAGACTGTGTGCACCTAAAGACCTAAATTTAAATAACCCAGACTTCCTAGTTAGTATTAGCAAGTTATTAAGCCATGTTTGGTTAGTAAGCATTAGTTAAACAATATTTAATGTCAGCTATATATGAATCAAGTTAATGAAAATTTTGTGTGATTCATGAAAATTTTGTTTAATTGATAATATATTTTTTAAAAAAAAACAATTCATAGAGAGTTGTTTTAAGGAGAAAAATAGATTTTTCTAAAAGGAGGTAATGATGGTTCTTCTGTTTGTTGGCTCTCTCATCTAGTATACCTGCTGTACCCCAGGAATGGTTTAACCCAGCTCTGCCGAGGTTTGTAGTTGCCCAAGGAAGCTTGGCCATTTCTGTTTCCTGGCCATAATTTTGAGCACAGCAGTCTTGTCTGAGAACAAGTCAGTTGTTCCCCTGTCACCTCATGTAATTGGAGAAGTCACAAATTTTAAGTCCTGGCTAGCCACAAGATGAACCTCACAAGTTATATTTATGAGCCTCTGGCTTTCCTGCATCCAAAAAAAGCCGGTCTCTGGCCTGCCTTCCCTCAATGGCTCTCAATAAAAGCTCCCTGGCTTTATTACCAGGCATATAGTTTTAATGTTCACTGCAAAGCCAGGGTGATGACCTTTTTTAAAAGACCAACAATCCTTTTGAGGCTTAGCATCTTCAAAAGGAGAAGATGTGGATTCCTTTTTATTTATATTCCTTTAACCTAAATGCACCCCACACCACCACCATTCTAAGTTGCTCTTTCTGAGAAAGAAGTAGAAAGAAAATCACTCTCCCCTGAGCCCTGTTTTTAAGGCTGCTCTTTGTAATGATGGATTACAGGCAGCAGGGAGTAAGGGAGAAAAGCATGCTGGTCTGAGCCTCTGGTGACGAGGTAGCATGAGATAAAGGGAATGGAGAAAGCAAAGCAATGCCCTACACCACGTTCAACTGTCTGTTGTCGGTGCTAGCCACGCACTCCAGAGTGGCTCTGTGGTTCATGAACTACAAATCTAGTATTGTCACACAGGTACCCACTACGATGGAGAAAAAAATCATCCACCCTCAAAACATCCACCCACCAAAAAAGAAACAAGGAAAGCTCACCAGGATCCTTCCTGGCACAGAGCCGGACACATGTAGAGCCGCGTGAAAGACGTGGGCCCCTGATTCTTTCCTCCATGCCTGAGACATGGGACGGCTCATGTTGTCTGTCTTGGTATTAATTTTCTTAATGTCTTATTTATTCAGTTATCAATGTCACCTAGGTGATGACTTCCTTTTACCCATCCTTGTGTCCCTCGTGGTAGCATAGCTTTTGGAAGGCCATTCATTCATGATAAAAGTTTATGAAACAGCTCAGCCCTAGGGGGAGATAGGTATAGGAAAGGGGAGGTGAGCAAAAAATGAGTCTTGCCAGGTATAATGGCTCGCATTCTTAATCTCAGCACTCGAGAGGCAGAGACAGGCTGATCTCTCAGCACTCGAGAGGCAGAGACAGGCTGATCTCAGTAAGTCTAAGGCCAGACTGGTCTACATAGTGAGTTCCAGGTCAGCAGGGGTTACATAGTAAGATCAGCTCTCTCTCTCTCTCTCTCTCTCTCTCTCTCTCTCTCTCTCTCTCTCATCTATCTATCTATCTATCTATCTATCTATCTATCTATCTATCTATCTATCTATCATCTATCTATCTATCCACACATATGTGTATATATATGTATATATGTGTGTATATATATATATCTTTAAAATTAAAAAAAATTAATCTTAAGAATGGGAAAGGTGAAAAAGAAAACACTTGCGTGCTGGGCAGTCATTGTGTAATACTACATCAGGTCACTGACACCGGCGCTTCCACTCGCTCGCTCCCTTGAGGGAGAAGGTGTTATTCCATATCTTGCTTCCAATGATGAAACCATCACAACCCAAAGGTCTTTATCTTTAACTCTCTTTGCTGAACACTGACCACCTGCCAAGCATCACAGCAAACACTGGTGCCTCAGACACAGCCCTTCTGCACAGGGTCCCAGCAGGTACAGAGAATCTGCTCTAGGCTGTCTCAGGATAAGGGAAACCCTTGTCGCAACAGCACTGTGTCTGTGCTGTCCTTTGACACAAGTCAATTTACTTAGTTTTATAAGCATTTCATTCTTCTGCTAAAGAGGAAATGGAATCTAAGAGGGTGTAAGTAACTGGTTAACTGGTCGAAGCGAAGACAATGGGATTTTGTGATAATCGGTTGAAGTTACTGGTTTATAGGTAGTTCCTACCGTCAGGGTTCATTCAATCAGTTCTGCCCAAACAGTGTGGTCCGAAGCACAGTTTTCAACAGGAGTGTTGACCTGGGGATCAGGTTGGTTTGTATCAAAACTCTTCTTGGTTTTTACATCTAACCCTGGAAATGGGGATGACGGGTGTTCCCTCTAAAATGCTGTAGCAGCTTCTGTGATACCGTGAGTCCTCAGAAGAGACCGTTTAGCATTGGTTAATAGCATTTTCTTTTCCTGCACTTAATGTGGGTGGGTCCTAAGGTAATGCAGAGAAGAGAAAATTGACTTTTATTGTGAACAAGGCTTAGTGAATGTCAAAAGTAGGCGGATGGCCCAATTCATAGTTTCCCCAGATAAAACTAATGGCAATGTAAAGTTATAGTTCCCAGCATGTTTATGACCAGGATAATAAAGACTATGCACGTTTCAATTTCCTGCGGAAGAGAAGATAAACGACTGGGGCCAGATGTTTTGCAACTAAGCAAGATAACATGACATCTTAATTTTTTACTTGCTTAACTATTACCCATAATATTGATGACTCTTAAAATGCAGTTTGGGTTCATAAAACAGGGAAGGTTATAGGTATCTGCTTGGGTTATAGACTAGCTCAAAATGCAAGGATGGCTCTTTTTTTTACAGGAAGAAATTCATAAGTGTGAAGAGTCCACAGCTGGGATAGAATGATTTATTCTAGGCATTCATTGAATGTCTTTATGTGACAGCCGTTTTTACCAGCTCTGAAAGAAAGAACTGCAGAAAATATGCTTCAAACATGTCCTCTACCATTGCCCAGATGGTCCCTGCCCGGACCCTCTGCCACCATTGCTACCCACTGTGTGTACCCCCTTTCCAACTCTGACTTTGTCTTGTGATCTGGACTTAACCAACACTTTCCAAGACAAATAAATAATTACAACAAAATTAAGTCAGTTGGTTGTTTGCAAGTAGGAGGTCCTGGATTCAAGAATAGCCAGAACCTATTTAAAAAAAAAAAAGCCCACAGTGGTGACAGAGACAGGCAGATCTCTGAGGCTCACCGGTCAGGGAGCCTAGTCTACTTGGGTGAGAGACCCTGTTTCAAAACAGCAGCACAAGGTAGGCAGGGCCTGAGAAGGAATGGTGCCCCTGGCTTCTACGTGCATATACACATGTTCACTCGTGCATGCACATTCATGCACCTGTACACACACACACACACACACACACACACACACACACACACACACACGCATCCACCCCCAAACTCATTTCATGTAGAATATACAGATTGAACAAGTAGTTTGGAGACAAGCACATAAAAGAATTGATGGGGAAAACAGGCTTCCCAAACATGAGGTGTAGATATTTCCCCCTGTGGGAGACGAACTAATCTTGGACAGAAAACCCACCAGGAGCAAAGTGATGTGAAAACCCCTTGCAGGTTACACGGTGGGAACACAAAATGACATTGGAAGGATGAAATGTGGTTAGATCCCAGATGTCCTCGATGGAAAAGACCTTTGAACAGTGATAGAAATCCAGGGCAGCCTGGACATTGTCACAGGCAGTGTGAGAAGGCTTTGCTCTACTGCTGGAAATCTGTCCTGTTTGTGAGATTCAGTCAGGTTGAGATCCACACTGGGGTTCTTTTTAATTTTTAAAAGCTCTGTGCAGCTTCCTGAAAAATGTCAAATGTTTGGGAGAGAGAATTGACAAGTTCTTGAAAAGACATTTGTGATGTTTTCAAATAGTCCTGACAGCCCTTGATGCTTTCATAAGCATCGGTGAATTCATAGTGTTTGAAAGAAACTATTTTCCAGCGTAGTGTGAAAGGAAAAAAAATTTCATTTGTCTTAGCTATACTGAAGACTGTATTAAAATGACATACATTTGACTTTGGGTGTTTTTTAAAATCAATTCTTAGAGGTTTTTGCAATTAGCATATGAGTTGCATGTCTTTGGATACCAGGAGAAACCAAAGATATTGTAACACTAGAGAATATACCAGACCAGCCATTATTTTGACAGGTAATAGCTTTTGATACGACACTACGGTTATTCTGTGCTGTAAAACGCACACAGACTGAATCCACAAGCAGAGGAGGAGCAGCCTGGCTCTCCAGTCAGAAGAACTTCATTAATTCTTTTTGATAATTATTTCATTTTATGAGTAGGCTCCTTTGATATAACCTTTAAGAGCAGTCTTCAAATCTCAAATTACAGAAGGCTGCCCAAGATGTCTTGTCAAGGTTTGTCTAAGCAATTATTTGCACAGAAAATTTATTCTGAAAGCTTTCATGTATGCCCAAGTCAATTTGAAAGACTAGTACATCCAGGCTCCCAAGCTTCTGGGAAGGGAAATTCAAATCTAATAGATCTTAGACAGAGCCCAAGAATGTATAATCATTGCCTATGGTGACGTTCCGGCCAACACCCTATTGGTCACTATATTAGTTTCTGTGGTATAACCAATTACCCCAAACAGTGGCTTACCACAATACATGCGTGTTATCTCTGCTTCTGTGAGTTGGAAGTTCGAGCACTCCTTAGCTGAGCATGGCTTAGCTTAGAGACAACTAAAGCTGAAACAAGAAGTTGACCATGCTGCAGTCTCATCCAGAAACCCTGCTTCCAAATTCATGCCTGGCAGAATTTATGACATATTGAGGACCTTGGCTTCTTGCTGGCTGTATACCAAAGGCCAGTCACAGCTCCTTCATGGCACCAACAGTCAGTCCCACGTGACCGCTTGCTTCTTTGAGGCAGGTAGAGTCTCTCTGATCTTGGGGAAAATCTGGCCTCTCTTTGGAGAGCTTTATGAGTAAATCAGGATCAGATCCACTCAAAATAATCTCCCTTTTCATCAGCTCAGAACTAAGCAGTCTGGGAGGCTGATTATATCGGCAAAATACCTTCACCCAGAAACAGAAGCTGATCTCCGTGTCTGGGAACTTTGTTGTGAGGCTGGGCTGACAGAAGTGCTACTCTAGATGTAGCTGGTATTTACTGACCATAAAATAAAAATCAAAAGATGTTCAGGACCCAAGTACATGGGTTCTGTGAGGAGGTAACAGAGAAATGGGGGCTCCAGGACCAAGCAGAGACTGTTTCATGTCTCATTTGACCCTCTTGGTTGGGGAAGTTTTGCCATCTTCCTCTTTGGAGGACTAAACGTGGAACGAATGCTACCTTTAATGACAACTTTATCAGGGTTTTCAGGTTGCAGTCTCAGGAAACAGGGTGAGAAAGTAAAGAGAGGAACGAAGGCACAGACACAGAGTTGAGTGAAGAGGGTTACAAATATTAGAGCCATTGGAAGAAAATCGAATGAATATTCAGATTAAAAAGTGCCCAAACCCTTTTTAGATAAAGGGCAGTGTTGTCTTCCAACACATCCACATTATGTTTTGCCTTGCTATTGACTGACACAGCTCTCTGTCTTGAACTGTAGAGTCCACTCAAAGGTTGCCCTTAGTGCGGGTCATGGAAGCGCTCCCCCCAATACCAGAGCTTGAAGTTGCTTCGGCTGCACACCAGCAAGATCAATACACACGGTGAGTGATGCTCAATCCTATTGACTATTTGACTTGTGCGTTAGAAACCTGGATGGATTCGGGAACTCTGGTTGACCCTCCTCAGCATTTCTGTCTGGCTGGAGAACACAGACGTGATAAACTTGAGAAGCCAGCCCACTGGAATTGGGTGACAGAAGCTAAAGAGCCTATTTTCTCCACGATTTACGAAGGATCAGCAGACTAATCTCTCAGTCTATTAGACTGATCTCTCAGTCTGTTCAGCTGTCCCTGAAATGTCAGTTCATCCCTTGGCATCACTTGTCTTGGAGTTGAGCCACAAGTCAGTCAGAGCGCGAGAAAAGGGAACATGAGATTTGTAGCTGGTCACTGAAGTAAAACTTTAAATTTAACATCGGATAGTCTAGACAAATGTGCTTTGACTTGAGATACGGCTAATCTAAAACGTTGCTCAGGAGTGTCTTAGAGACGTTTCTCATTCACTCAGCAAATATGTAGTAAGAGGCTACCATGACGTACCGTCATGTACGGTATATAAAGATGGTAACAGGAAGGGAGAGAGAAAGTAGCGTTTCTGGAGACCTCCCATTGTGCATTATCATGGCTGGCTGTGTCACAAGTTCATACACTTGAGACGTTATCAGTCCAGGTTCTGGCAGGAAACTGGAATTTTAATCAAAATGAATAAGTCAAGGAGAGTTTGATAAAGGGTCTATTAAGCCAAAATGTGGAAACTCCAGAGGAGGAGAGTATGTTTGTGTGGGAAGAAGTGTCTGATAAGAAGTTTGACCTCAAAGGCTACCATAGGCTTTGGTTGCCCTGAAGAAATTTAAAATAAGACCCCTGGCCTTCCTTTTCTCAGCTGTGCCAGTGTTCTCTTCACTGACCCAGGCCAGCCAGGGATAGATACCCTAAGCCAAGCTGAGGTGGCTTGTGTAGCCTTCTGGCAGGGCAGTAAGTGGGTGGAAGGAAGCAGAGAGCAGATTTGGGGCTGTAGTTGAAGATGCTGCCAAATGGCCAGTGTGCAAAGTGGAAACCTAGTGACACGGATCCGTTTGTGTTTCAGAAGAAAGTTGGGGGCGGGGGGGGGGGGGGGTGTTCGTGCTGTCAGGGTTTGCTGTTGGCTAGCAATTTCTAGGTCTGATAATGAGTGTGCCAAGGAAATATTCCCAAGTTTTGTGTCTGACGCCTCCCATGCTGGTCCTCATGCGGGGACTGTTCAAGCTCAGAGATAAACACGATCCACTTCGGTTATTCACCCCAAACACGGACTTCGTGTCAAGAACTCAACTCTACTCGCTGGCAAATGTAACAGAGAGGTTAGTAGGGAAGTTAGAGTAGAGAGACCGAGTGTTTGTAAAGTAATAGACGTAAAGTAATGGTCTAGAAGCACGTACTATCGAGACAGACAGTCAGAAGATAAGACGTCTAGCATCCGCTAGATCCTCTATAAACACAGGAAGTGGAAGAATCATTCCACTGCTGTCCTGCTGTTACTGTGGGCTGTCATAACAGAGAGAGACCTGAATCAACTCTTCCGTTTCCTCGGAAAAGAAGACAAAGGTCTTAGGGTAGCAGAGGCAAGAGGAACTTCTAGGTTACTTCTGTCTCATGCTTGCAAGTTTCTCATCACTCCAACGCTGTCCTTGTAGGGACAGAGTAGAGGCACTGTTGTATAACACAGTGGTGGATAGAGGACCTAGTCACTGACAGAGGGATATCATAAAAATCAGCATTTCAAATGAATGACTTGAAATAATTCTTCACCAATTCTAATTTAGACAACACTTAAAAAACTATTTTGATAAATAATATTTGTTTTCATTAAAACCAAACCTTTCAGGTTATCCTTGGACAATCTGGACTGATGACTTTGAAGAATGATCAGAGTTTTATTTTGGGACTGAGTGGGCTGGTAAATGCCTGGGTCCAGCTGAGGAAGTACTGATAGGTGAATGGTGGGGTTAAGACCCTGACTGAGGAGAATGAGCTGGAGAGCATCTATCTGACTCACAAGATAAAGGGAACTAGAGTGTGTTGAGAGCTGCTATGAGCTATGGAAGACAAGCTGATGGAGCCCATGAAAGAGCAAGTGGGTGCCCACCTTTAGCACCCTCCTGTCATCATTCTGCATAGCGTGGACTTGAGGTCTTCGTTCTGAGGAGCCAATGACCATGGATGAAAACCCTCTCATTGAATCATTACAGGTGCAGAATAGTCTTTCCTACACAGATAATGAATTTATATTTGGCAAGTTACTTAAGAGGGCCTGTGTATTTATTCATACATTTATTTGCATTTATAAATCTTGCCTCTTTTTGGCATAAGACTGTTTTTTTTTTTAAGCAACTTCAAGGATATTGAAATAAAAAGAATTTAAATGAAATGCCTTGAGTATTTAAATTTGATAGCAAATGTTTCCCCTGATGCTTTTGGCTCTCGTGTTGTTAAAGCCATCATGGATATCAGGAGGAGGCATGGGGATCACTTTCAATAAGAAGCACCCATAGACATGAGACCAGTTCTTCATACTGAAAAATAAAAAAAATATTTTCCAGAATTAAGATGGAACATGGCCTTCTGATATGATTATGTGACTAAAATTGTGTATCTGAATAGCAGAAATGAGGACCCCCACCCTGAGCTCCTTGGCCCATCTCCTAGGAGGCAGTTAATAAATCCTTTCCTAACCTTCCTCAGAAACAGTCTCAGACCCCACAGGAAAGGTGGTTCTCTCATTCCCAAGCACAAGCAAGCAGCATCCTTGTCTCCAAAGATTCAGGACCATTCCACTTATAGAACTGGAACAAACAGGCCTCACTCGGTCCCATCCTCATCAATCATCATGATAGCTTCCAACTTTTGCCCTACCATAGCCTATATCCTTCACCAAGCACACTCTAAAACACATTCATGTCTTGGGTTGGTGAGATGGTTCATTGGGTAAAGTGCCTACTGTATAAACATGAAGACCCAAGTTCTGATTCTCAGCATTCAAGAAAAGCTGATTACAGGCCTGTAACCCAAGAGCTCTGCCCCTGCGGGACCTCAGAGATCTCCCCACTCCTATAGCTGAGTTCTTCGACTTCTCACAGCCCTATGTCTGCCCGGTGCTGCATGGAGTAAACTCAGTCAAATTCCCACGTTTTTGCCTCCCTGAGCCGTGGTAGATATGCAGAACCCACAACTCAGCCCAACAGAACCCACGTCCACGTGCGGGTAACACAGCCCCACAGGAACCCACAAGGTGGCAGGAGAAAACTGATTCCTCAAGTTGACCTCTGACCTCTGAATGTGCACAATGGCATGTGTGTACTGTGCACAAAATATAAATAATAATGATGATGACATGGGCGTAATAGAGGATAACACCTGGGTTACATGGGTGTAATGACTTCTGGGTGCACATGAGCACACACACATACACACACACACACACACACACACACACACACTTTGGGTGGTCATTTTTATATAAGGGGCTGATGGGCCACATAAAATTTACTTAAATAAGTTAATATGTTTTCTCTTTTTAATTTTTGTTAGACAGGACTAAGACATGAATTTAGAATAGGAGAGGGAGCAAGAGAGGGAGGAGGAGGGGGAGGGGAGGGGAAGAGGGAAGGGGGAGAGAGGGAGGGGAGGGGAAGGGGGAGGGAGGAGAAGGAGGGGAGGGGGAGGGGAGGGGGAGAGAGAGGGAAAGAGAGAGAGA
>JANHMN010000007.1:4748365-4775839 GCA_030674055.1 Rhabdomys pumilio | reverse complement strand
AGAGAGAGAGAGAGAGAGAGAGAGAGAGAGAGAATGGGAACACTCTGGCCAAGGTTTGGCAGCAGGTGCCCTCACCCCATTGAACCATTGAACTATCTCCTCTCTGGCAGCCTTTTTTTCCCTCTCTTCTTACCATAAGCAACTAAGAAGAAAGTCCATTCAAGAACTTATTTCCACTTCTAAATCAAAACTAAAATTTTAATTTTAAAATTTAGGGACTTGAGATTTGGCAAATGGAACTCAACTCATCTTTCTCCGTCTTGTCTGGGTATCCCTAATTAATAGATGAGTTGGCTAGGTTCTCGGATTTTACTGCAGAAATTTAACCACATGATGAAGTGTGGCTATTCCACACTTTCCGAAGAGCCAAATTACTGTTTCTCTTCACATTCCCTCTTATGCTCTGACAAATGCCTTGGGAATCAACGAGAACTTGGCTTACAATGGGCATACATTAAGCTTCTGGTCCTGCTGGATTGTGGCAGCTTTCAGAAAGCGATTTCACTACCTTACACTGAATAACATCCTCTGATAAGCAGTGAAAACCGTGCAGAGGTGTAGAGAGCTGGCCATGGGGCACATTAGACATGGAAGAGCAGGTGACTGCACTGGTGTCCTGCAAGAATTACAGCTCATAGAGTTGATTCTGGTTGTGGGGAATCATGCCCCCTGCACCCAGGTCTCAGGTCACCAGCACTCCACACCATCCTTGCCATGGTTATTGTGTACTATTATTTTTGTAGTTATTCATATCTGGCTTTCTCTTTAAACTAGATTCTGTATGAGGACAGGTAATATACCTGATTCTGCACACTGGAACATCTGGACCAGCTGGTATAGTATTTAGCTCACAGTAGGTCTTCATAAATGTTGGCTGGATAAAGCCATTTATGTCGCTCTCACTCTACACTGTCATGAGCCATTTGTAGTCAGCTCATGCCTTCTCCATAGAGACATCTGACACTTTCCTTCAGGAAGTTCAGACAAAAGAAGCTCTCTAATTTTTCTTCCTCCTCAAGTTGGCCTAGTTGTGCTCCTCCTCAGGCACTTCAGGCAGAAGTAGAAAAAAGGGAGAAGGGTAGATGGAGGACTTCCTGAGAGAGGGGGCTACAGCCAAGACCACCACCATGGAGCTTCTCTTCTGGAAGAGCAAGGGGCTGGTAGAACACGTCTTGCAGGATCCTTCAGACTGTGGTTGCTGCTTGGTCACTGGCCCCGAACATCTCCCCGAGCCTGATGGTTCTGTTCCCATCTCCACTCAACTAGTACAGGTAAAAATCCTGTGGTCCTTAAAGTATCCCACAGTTCATGGCTTCGTGTGGATAACACTGACCCTGGCCTTTAGTGGGTTATGCATTATAACTGGTCCAAACTTGACTGGGTTCATTCCATGCACTTGGCTTATAGCTTAGCCTTGACCTGTATTAACCTTAAATTTTGTGTCAAGAGTGTGTTGGAGAGTGGAGAGAAGAAACATAGACTCATATATTTGAATGTTTGGTCATTAGGGAGTGGGGATACTTGATAGAGATTAGGAGGTGTGGCCTTATTGGAGGAAGGGTACATGGGGGTGGGCTTTGAGGTTTCAAATTCTCAAGCCAGGCCTGAATTCTTTCTCTTTCCCTGCTTCCTGTGGATCCAGATGAAGAACTCTCAGTTTCTCCAGCAGCATGTCTGCCTGTGTGTCACCATGTTTCCTCCTCACCATGACAGTGATGAACTAAACCTCTGAAACTGTAAGCCAGCCTCAATTAAATGCTTTCCTTTATAAGAGTTGCTGTGGTCATGGTATCTCTTCACAGCAATAACACTGATTAAGGCAACCCCCTTTATTAGGAAAGAAAAGGCAGGGTTAAGTCCCTTGCTCATGGCAAGCTAAAGAGTTGAGATTTGGATATCATCAGGTGTGTTTTCTTTCCTGCGGGTGGAGTGAGGGGGGCAACCCCAGGGCCTCACTCGTGCTAGGCAAGGGCCCTACTCACTGAGGTACAGTCTCAGCTTTCCAAGTCCATTCTTTTAACTACAGACACCCTCCCTGGGAGCTAACATAGGTCTTCTCTCTTAGGAACAAAAACTCCAGCACAGTAAAATATCTTTCCAGAAGCTTTTTAATTATTTGTCTCCTTTATTTGAAGGTTGTTCCAAAGATCTACCCCCTAACAATTCTCTACCGTAACCCTTCTCTTATGTCTACCCATGTAACCAGACCTCAGAGACTTCAATTAGGTGCTAATTATAAAGAATCAGAACTACAGGTTCTTGGTTTCTTTCTAGGGGCTGGGGGCGGGGGGAGGCATGTTTAGATGTTCGTAAAATAAGATCAATAAGTAGTGTGTTAATTGACTTCTTCAAACAAATTCTCAAGATCTTCTAACATGAAAAATATTAATTACAATGCAAAAATAATTAATGTCGAGAAAAGCATCTGAGTCTTTGAAAAATCCTCTTTCTTCTTCAAGAGTTTTAAACACAGTTTTCTACTTGAGATTTGCTACAGAGAGACAAGAAATAGCTCCAGTTGATTTGTATTTGGGTCAACATATGATGTGGGCTCCTTTCTCTCTTTCGGTCCGGGTACAGGTGGAGTGCGGGCGTGGGTGTGGGTGCGGGCGTGGGTGTGGGTGCGGGCGTGGGTGTGGGCTCTGGCTTGGGTGGGTTGAACCAGTGCCTTGCTTGCTAAGACTAGGCTCTGTGCTGAGTTCCATCTCTGTCTTCAGGCTACCTCTTTAGGCAGCTTATTAGTACAGATTTCCACCATGTCAGATTTCCACGGCAGTCCCAAGTGACAGTGTGATTTCTTTTCATTTTCCCTTTTTTTTTATTCAGAGTGAAAATTTCAGAAGGAATACAAAGTTGTTTACTTCAGCTATAAGAGACTAAGATTAGAAGGAAGGGTTTCTAGGCTCTAGTAATTGGTGCCTTTAACACAATAATTAGACCAAGGCAGGCAGAGACAACCTCCTCCAATACCGTGTGTTTATGCTAGAAGTTTATGTGTGTGTGTCCATGTGGGTGCATGTACTATCGAATGTATGAGGGCACGTGTGTGGTGTGTGTGTGTGTGTGTGTGTGTGTGTATGTGTGTGTGTGTGGTCATGAAGGTCAGAGGTCAATCTCTTGGGTTGTTTCTCTCTCTCTCTCTCTAAACACACACACACACATATATAATCTTATATACATATATATTGTATATATTACATATATACATATGTATATTACATATATAATCATATATGTGTGTGTGTGTGTGTGTGTGTCTGTGTCTGTGTGTGTGTGTGTGTGTGGCAAATGGAGGCCAGAAGAGGGCATTGGATGCCCTGGAACTGGAGTCCCAAATAGTTGTGGGCCACTCCCTGTGAGTGCTGGGCATTGAAGTCCACCTTCTCAGCACTGGGATTGCAAGCATCTCAGGCCATCACACCTGATCTCTTTCTAGGGATTTTGGGCGTGCTTTTGGGGAAAGCCCTTTAGAAACTGAGCTACCTCCCGAGTTGCTAGGGTCAGAAACTGTATTGGAGGCAGCACTACCACAGACTGTGCAGGCTGGGTTAGCACAGATGGGGTGGGGGAATAGCAGGCAGAGGAGCAGGAAAGACTCTGTAATGTGCCAGCTGCATGAACCATAGGCGAGTAACCATCCAAACTGCTCTACCTGAACCCTGGCAAAGCCAGTGTGAGACTCCATTTTTCCTCTGTTCACTCACCTCTGTCACAATGGCTAAGAGTCCTGGAACTTTTCTCACCTAAGCATCCAGATCTGGCTAATTAATTGATTTTATTTATTTTATTTTATGTGTATGAGTGTTGTAGGGGTAGTTGGGCTACCCCACTTTGACTCCTGGTGGGAGCAATCTGGATTCTCGAATGAAAGGTACACACCACACACACACACACACACACACACACACACACACACACCAGTTAATTCTTGACATGCTGTGACTAGCTCAAAGGTTGGGCACTCCTAAACCTTCCGCTGCTACCCTAGGCCCAATCAGGGAAGTGGCCAGTGGCCACTTACCCGAATTCTTACATGGCTGGTTGGCTTTCTCTCCTGCAGCTCTTACGTCCCATCCTTCTCCCCCGAGTCATGATGATTCTCTGTCTTCCTCTTAGTCTGCGAAAATCTAAAGGTACTGCCTCAGCCTGTTTGCTTAGCCATTGGCCATTGGCTCTTTATTGATCAATCAAAAACCAATTGGGGAAAAGGACCTCCAGCGTTTGGACATGCAGATTCCCGATTTTGGGGGCTGGGTTAATTAAAATCATTGGAACCAATCCCCAACAGAATGTTTTGCCTATATGTGCACTACATGCGTGCTTGGTGTCCAAGGAGGTCAGAAGAGGGAGTCAGATTCCTGGGAGGGAGTTAAGGATGGTGTGAGTCACTCAGTGAATGCTGGGAATCTAACCCAAGTCCTCTGCAAGAGTGCAGATCTCTGTGAGTGTGAGGCCAGCCTGGTCTACATAGAAAGTTCCAGGACAGCCAGGGCTACATGGAGAGCCCTTGTCTCAATAGATAGATAGATAGATAGATAGATAGATAGATAGATAGATAGCCATTAGTTAGGCTCCCGTGTAAATTGAAAAGGTGTGTCTAGATCTTAGCCTCTCCACCTTGAATCCTAGCTTCTTTTATAAAAATTTTATTTTATTATTTTTGTGTGGGGATGTTTTGTGTGTACCTATGGCTGGCACCACATGCATTGAGTGCCCTGGAGGACAGAAGATATTGAATCCCCTGGAACTGGAGTTATGGATAGTTGTGAGCTACCATATGAGTGCTGGAAATTGAACCTGGATCTTCTGCATGAACAACAAGTACATGTACCATAACTTAACCACTGCACCATCTCTCTTTCTAAGGGACTATATCCGAATACCCAGCACAAATACCCAATGCAAAAAATCCCCAGTGTTTGCTAGTGAACAAAGAACTCAGGGAACACCTAGACTGAGGTAAAGGATCCTCAAAGGATGAGCAGGTCAAGGTGAAAGAAACAGACACCAGCACAGTATGGAGCAGGGAGAGGGGAGAGGGGAGTGGTGGGGTGAGAAGGGAACTGGGAAGATGGCTCAGCAGTGAAACACTTGCAGTACAAGCTTGAGAATCAGGGTTCTTCAGCGCACAGATAAATGATGAGAATGAAGCCCGTCTACATTTCCACAGATCAGAAGGTAGAGACAGGAGATTGTCCAAAGCAAGTTGGCTAGTGAGACCAGCTGCAATGGTGTGTGTTGCCACCATGAAACTAGCTGCAGTGTCCACTTGCCCTGTGGGTATCTAGGCCCGAGCTGGACTGTATGTGGGGAAGCTTAGCAGGTTTGGGTGAGTACAGTGCAGGTTGGTGATGAGTGAGCTAAACATACCTGAAACAGCTTCTGAGAACTGATTATCTATTAGGGGTATGGAGGGAGAAAGGGATATTTATACTCCTCTGGGTATTGGTAGTCAGGGTCTCTGGGGGGTGGGAAAGTTTTGTGTGGCCTTGTACCATTGGCCGGGGTATTAGAAGATACTTCATCATCATACTCAGGGGCTGTAGGGTCCTAGGAAAAACCCTTATAAGGCCAAACAAGGAGTAAAGCCTGATAACTGTGAGGGTAATAAATTCCTCTAGGGTTGGTGGGGAGAGCTTGCTTTATGATGCCAGGTTGGTGGGGGGGAGGGAGCCAACTCCTACCTTCCTCATATTTGAGGTATCCAGGATTGAAGCTTCCTCCACCCTTCCCAAGACTACTACAGTCCCACAGGTGGATTCTGGGTTCAGCTGAAGGACTCCATCTCAGTGACTAAGGTGTCTCAATGACTAATGATCTAGAAAGACTCCTGATGCCATGCACTGATGTCCAGTGAATTTTGAGAAAGACTCCTCACATGTGCCTATATACATGCACACACATGTGCCTATATACATGCACATACATCACACGTGCAGACGCATGCAAAAAAATTAAAAGTTATGTGGGCACAGGCATACAAAAAAATGGGAATCTTCAGTCATGTCTAAGTGTTCTCCATCACATGCATGTGCACTCACACACACACACACAGAGACACACTCACACACACACACAGACACACACACGTGCACGCAGGCTTCTAACATTCTGAAGACAGAAGTGTGTTCTCTTTGCAAGTGATTACTATGCCATTCCCTATTCCAAGGACAGAGCCGCAATTAACATATGGGGGAGATGTGGTCTTTCGCCATGCCTGATAATGTCATAGTTCTTTAGGGGAAAACTGACAATATTGTGATCTATTGCAATATTTTTTACACAGTATGATTTGAGCTCGTAACTGCTTAGCCAATTAAAGATTAAGCAGGCAGGCCTGAAATGCTACTGCACAGCTGAAAGGATGATTTATTGCTCAAAAGGTTACTAGAACACAGGGAAGCCAGACTGCACTGAGAGAAAACCCGCACTCTGTTGCTGTTGTTGATATTCCCGAACCAGGTTTACCTGTTCAACCTAGAGAAAAGATCGTCCTTAAAGCCAACTCTCAGAGAGCCCCAGTGCACACTAAAAGAAGTATGAAAGAAATTTCAAATGAAACCCTAGTATAGTTGTAGAAATACACACCACTTAGAGTAAATGTTTGTAGACTTAGTCCCTGCCCAAGATTGAGCCTGTAACTCTCCATCACTGGTCCGGGATGGGAAGCTTATGAGGCTCCATCCCTAACTGAGGAGCGGTTGATGGCTGCTAGGGGCTAGAGGAGACCTTTTCTTGAATGATGTAGTCACTTGTAAGTGGCCTGTGGCTCAGTAAATAACCCCGTGTCCAAGCACATGCAAACAGCCTTAATTAGGCACTTCATTATTTAAATAGGTCATATAAAAATTAAAAGAACATGAAAGTAGAGTAGGAACCTTGTTAGTAAAAGGAGGAATTCAGAGGAGTGGGAGGGAGATAACAAGGATGAGACTAATGAGATAAATATGATTTAAATACATTATATGAGTTTGTGTGTAAAATTATCAAAAACTAAATTAAACATTTTTTAGAAGTTTTATTATTGTTTTTAATTATGTGTATTTGGGTGTCTGTATGTGCACATGACTGCAGGTATGTGCAAAGACCAGAAAGGGATGTGGTCCCCGGACCAGTGATGGAGAGTTACAGGCTCAATTTTGTGCAGGTATTAAGTCTACAGACATTTATTATAAGTGATGTGCATTTCCCCAGGGTATGTTGGGTTTCCATTTGGGACCTGGTATTAGCAGGCAGTTGTGAGCTGCCCAGCATGGGAAGCTGGGAACTGTACTCTGCTCCACTCTATGAGAAATGATGAGCTCTGAACCACTGAACCATCTCTCCTGTAAATATATTTTCAAAGCACGTTTGTGGGCTGACTGGATGGATCTGTGATTAAACAAATGACAAGCACAGGTTCGGGGAAATCAATAGATTTTTTTCTCCTGAACTTTATCTTGCAATTTGTTTCAGTTTCCGCTTTAAAATGGGCCTACTTCAAAGAAGCAAAAAAAGGCAACATTTGGATGCGATACATGGAGGGCTTTATTCCTGCTCTTAAAAACCAGTGAGCCTTTCATTCTTTAAGCTTGCCAATTTCAGACCGTTTGATGTGGATTCCCAGTTGGTACTGGTGCAGTGGCAGTGACTGGACTTGCCGTGGAAATGACCAGCCAAGCGGGATACCAGTTGCTCTTCAGAAAGCAAACTTGTTATTTTGCACGTGATTTCTCTTGGGGAACTGTGAGTTTTTGCTCTATTTTCTTTGCCAGAGACCGTGTGGTTTTAAACGAGATGGGTAGGATGCCTACTGTGATGGTTAATACTGTCAGCTTGACTGGATTTAAAATCGGTGAGACACACTTTTGGGTATATCTGTGTTTCTGGGCAGGAGTAACGGAAGGGAAAAGACTCACGTGAATGTGAGCAGCATGATACTGTGGGGTTGTGGCTCAGATGGAATGAAAGGGGAGGAGGAAGAAGGCCGGCTTAGCACTGGCATTCCTTCTTTTCCTCAGTTTCCAGGAAAGCCAGGAAGTGAATGGCTCTACTCTGTCACACTGTCCTGCAGCCATGATGTTTGGCCCCCGTATGTAGGGCCAAGCAACCATGGGCAGGATCCTCTGAAATAGTGACTGAAATAAGTCCTTCTAATGTTAAGCTGTTTCTGTCAGGTCTTTGCTTATAGCAAGGAAAGTGTGACTGATACATAGTATTTGAATTGTAACATCTCTGTCTAATCTATCTGGACTTGCTATGATGCAGAGACTGCAAACAGACTAAGACTTCTTGGTAACCAATCAAAGTCGATCATCAAGCCAGTGAACAGGATTGGCTGGGAATATGACTTCCATTGTAGTGATGAGTACTTCTACTTTTATAATGACGTAGTAAAATACTTATGAATTACTGAAGTACTTTAAAAGGCACAGAATGGCCAAAATGATTCAATACCTCCCTATATGCTCCCAGTGGTTTAGACTCTGCCAAGGACATTACAGTCCCTTGCTCTGGTTCTGGGAGACCATTAGGACTCTAGTTTGCTATGTGCTTTTTATTTATTGGTCTCCTATTGAGTGAAATAGAGCTGTGGAGCAGAGCAGAGTCCCAGATTCATTCAACCCAGACCCATTGTGTCTACAGCTTTCTCATCAATTTAGAGAGGGAGAGACAGAAACTGCAGACACAGGGATTTAACTGCCCTCATGCCGCATCTGTGGAGATGAGCAGATTGTAAACTGTCTCTTGCAAACATGATCTGCATCTGGGCATCAAGCTAGCAACTCCAAAGCACAGTCAATCCATTTGCTGGGCATTTCTCTCCAGAAGTGTCTGAGATTGCTTCTGTAGTTGTTATAGGTCCCAGAACCAGGCAGGTTGAGAAGGATGAATAGAGACAGAGCATCTGGCTAAGCCTTTTCCGATGAGACAGAAATGCCCTCGTTCTCTGTTTAAATCAGCATAATCTTTACAAGTTTTGCATTTAGAACCCTGGGTTTGCAGTATCCTGAGAAAGTCAAGGGCAGTTGTGCGTGGTTGTCAACATCTGCCCTGAAAGCATATAAGAAACTCAAATTGTGGACACTTCCAGATACTTCTATTCTCATGAAAACTAATGTGTATAGTTCATATTTTTCTTATCTGGTAAGACTCTTATTTCACCTCCTTATGAGAAACAATTTATTCAGACCCTTTTGCTTATTAAATGTACTTATATTAATCCACCCATTAATACATTTTTATTGAAAAGTTTTAACGACTTGGAACTGGAGAGATGGCTCTGTAGTTAATAGCATTCTGGAGGACCTAGGTTCAATCCCCTTATCCACATGGCAGCTCACAGCTCTCTGTAACTCCACTCCCAGGGAATCTGATGCCTCTTCTGACTTCCTCCTGACACCAGGGATGCATGTGATTGATACACAGACACACATTAGGGCAAAACAGTCATATATAGTTTTTTTGTTTTGTTTTGTTTTGTTTTGTTTTGTTTTTTCGAGACAGGGTTTCTCTGTGTAGCCCTGGCTGTCCTGGAACTCACTCTGTAGACCAGGCTGGCCTTGAACTCAGAAATCCACCTGCCTCTGCCTCCCAAGTGCTGGGATTAAAGGCGTGCGCCACCACTGCCTGGCTACTCATATACGTTTTAAAAAATATATTTAAAAAGTTTTGCTTTAACTTTCAAACTGGGCTGGAGTCCTTTTGCATGATTGTGTCAAATTCTGCTGTGCTCGACCACTTGAAACATTCCATTGCCTCAGTGGTTTTTACAGTTTTGTGTGTAATGTGCTTTGAACATATTCATGTTAATTTACATAACTAACCTAGAGCTCCTTGTCCACCTAGCAACTCTACAGTACAGAGGGACATTTCATTCTTTTGGTTTTTAAAAAATAGTTTCACATTTCATAGTTAGCCTAATATTCACTACAATTAATCCTATCAAAGTCTTGACAGGCACCTCAAAGGGTGAATTCTTCAAAGTAGAAATTACTGAAGGCCAGTTAGGTGCTAAGTAGGGTGCTGCAACCATAACAGAGAGCGAAGCAATGAGAAATCCTGGAGTGTGGAAATCACATCCCAGCATCAGGCAGAGAGTAGATAGGAGGTATGACACAGAGGATGCTACATGGAGATGCCCTGGAGGGAAAATGAGCAGGCAGGGGAGGGGCCTCACTCAAAAGGCGTTGTTGTTGTTTTGTTGTTATTGTTGTTGTTGTGAAACAGGTAGCCCAGGCTAGCCTTGAATGCTCTATGTAGCCAAGGATGATCTTAACTCCTGACCCTCCTGCCTCCACCTCCTGATGGCTGGGATTATAGTTTGTGGCCACAGGAGGCTTCGAGGCTCTGCAGGAGAAGGGCACCTCCAACTGGGATGCTCACTGTGGTTGAACCAATTTAAATTTATCCCCACCTAACGTACAAATGAATGAGACCCAGACTGACAATTACTGTGGTGTGTGTGTGTGTGTGTGTGTGTGTGTGTGTGTGTGTGTAACCCTGAATACACTTTTCAAACTGCTGGCCTGGCTTCTTCCCTAGCAGAGTGTTCCAAATACTTGTTCTTTCTCCTGTCATGTGCTCACAGTCCGTCTTCTCTCCTGGTAGCTTCCTGCTCTCCTTCCCCCGTGTCCTTCTTCTTCCTCTTCTCTGAACCCCCAACCAGGTAACCCCAAACCTGCCTACCTCTAATCCCCCCAGTAATTGGCTGTAGCCATTTATTTTTAACATATAGTTTTAAATTAAGGAACAAGGTTTGCAGAGCAAAAGCTGATAAAGGTGAGAATTCACTCGTTAGCAACTAGAACTTCTGTACAGAACCTAGCATTACAATTCATAGCAACAGACCAAGCCTCAACAGCTCACGGGTATCAAAGGCCTTTCACTGATAGGGAAATAGCCCGAGTCTGTCTTGTCGTTCACCATTTGCTTTCTCATCCTGTGTTAGTCCCCAGCAGTGAACTGCTTTCCCTCTACCCCATCCTTACTGTGTTCAAAGATGCCAGACTTTCACGTCACAGCATCCCTGTCAGCAAGAGACAATCCGAGTTTCCAGTGAACAACGGGTCACTCAGCATTTGAGGGCCATAACACGAGGACAATGTGACATGCAAATGACTCACCATCTCCTTTGCTCTAAGGCACTGTCAGGGTCACAGTGCAGCAGTGCTATGCTGGAGGCTGTGGGATACAGAGATGGACATTCAGGTATTATTAGAAGCAAAGATCTCAACCAATGGAAAAACAAAAGAGAACACGCATTCTCATTTATTGTATTAGTATTTATTAGTATTATCCTGTCCTTGAGCTCTGTCCAGCATTTTATTTACAGCTGGGTTAGGAATCTCTGCTCTTGCAGTTCGGAGTTGGATGATCACAGGCAGCTAATTTTACCTCTCTGATTGAGCTTTTGATCTGTAAATGAGTAATGATAGTAACCGTCGCTATCTTATGAGATTAGTGTTGGAGATTAAATGAGACTGGAGGCAGAGTGCTTACTCCCGGTGTCTGAAACTCAAGAAATAATTAATGTTTACTACCATTATCTCATCGATTGTCACCACCATCACCCCTGTCACAACCACCATTGTGTCTTGGCAGCAGTGCCAAATCCAGGGAGTAGGAGGCATCAGTCAGTACTTTTTAGAATATTTCTCAGCCTCTTATGGAACTTTGTGAAGACACACCTTAAAGCTTGTCTAGACAAGGCTTCAATCTTCAAGGCAGGGAGAACATTAAAAACTGCCGTGCTCCAGGAAGCAAGGAGAGTATTCCATGCTCAGAGATGGTGCTGGTTACAGACCACTTCCCTGACATGGAGAAGGGAACAGGGAAGGAAGAGGAAACAGAGGGGACAGGACAGCTGAGGCGCTTAGTGTAAACGTCTGAGAAAGAATAACAAGGCTGTGGTGAGAGCCACCAGGGATCAGATAACCCCATGTGCTCCCATCTGCTCTCTTTAGCCCGTTTGTTCTCAGCTGCATGAGAACAAGGAAAGCAGACAGCTAAAGCTTTCAGCTGTATACCTACCCCAGGGCTTCCAGGGTGCCTAAGCCTGTAAACCTGAGCGTTCAGATCTCCCTAAAGCCAATAGTGACTTTCCTCTTATGTTAGGTGGTTCTAGCCTGTTCAGAATGCTAGCTAGTGAGGTTAGACTGTCCTGGGTTCAAATTCCAGTTCCGTTGTTACTCATGCAACTCTGGGCCAGTTACCTACCTTGTCTGAGTCTCTGTTCTTGTTCTTGTGGTGGGGATTAGAATTATAATCACCCAGCTTCCAACTGGGTGATTGTGAATATTTCATGGAACCATGCATTAATCCCTAAACACACAGCTCAGCATACAGTAAGTACATATGAATGATCACGGTTGAAATTCTGAGTGCATAGTTCTCTGGTGAATGGGGAAAGGAAGTTAGAGAGAGAGAAAAGCTGGGCAGATTGGTAAAAAACTGATCCAGGAAGCTGTGTACTTAATGATGGTTAAAAAAAAAATCCTGTGAGAGAAACAGGATGAAGATGGCAAAGACTCAAAGGCTTAGCTTTGCTTTCTGCCAAGGTCTCACCCATCTGGCCTTGGCTTCTGTACTGCCTTTTTCTTCCAAATCGCATCTGAGAAGCCTGCCAGCTGAACACACAGGACAGGAAGATAGATCAGCTCTGGATCACCCCAAATTTCTGCACTCAGTGAAGGCATTGAAGACATTCACATATTATTCTTTTCAGGTTAAATTTCCTTTGAGACTAAGACAAAAGGCAGGTCAGTCGGGTGAGTCACAGTCACTACTACAGGCTGGCATAATCCTATTGCTTCTTGGCTGATGACTCATGTTAGGGAAAATCCTCTGTGATTCGGACAAAGGTTGATTTAGTTCAATTCCCAATGCAAAATTCCAACCCTCTGCACTCTCTCTATGTCCAACATGTGATGACCTTGACAGTAGAACTAATAGAAATAACATCAATATATTCTCACCATTTGGGTTGTCATGATTTAACCGTAAAGTGTAGAGTATAAGATGGAATAGAAATGGAAGAAAACCATGTCTTTCTTCAGACCTGAGAACCTATAGGAAACAAATACAAACCTGCCTATGAAATGAGATAGCTCAGAAAACAACACACACGGAAACCCCTCACTTATTTTCTTTCATGAGAAGGATGGCTGGTCTGAAGCTGCTCCAGCGGCATTGTGAACGCAAATCAACTTCAAAACCAGCACAGGATGGCCATTCTAAGATGGATTTTTCAGTATCGTCTTTTCTGAAGAGCCTTTACAAATGTGATAATTTAAGGCGTCAAGTTGAAGCCTGGGTCTAAACATTAGGATGCAGGTCATGCTTAAAGAAAGGATCAAAGGGCAATTTCTTATATTATCAGAAAGAAAGAAAGAAAGAAAGAAAGAAAGAAAGAAAGAAAGAAAGAAAGAGAAAGAAAGAAAGCCCACCAAACAAAAACCCACCCCAGCTTGGCTCTGTAATTACTTTTATAAAATTAAACACCATTTGAAGTTATGTAGCATGATCTACCTTATCTGTTCCGCACGAGTGTACATGTGTACACGTGTGAGCACAGACAGCACTTTTCGTTTTAGGATAAAGAGAAATGCAATGATTATTTCAACATTTTGTAAATTTGAAAGGACCCTTCCTGTGTTTGTTTCTTAAACCAGAAGGCGCATCGAGGCCAGCCTGCACAGAAGGTGCGTCTCTGGAATCAAAAGCACTTCAGAGCGGTTGATTTCTTTCTATACAGCTCAAGGACACCTTTGCTTTCTGCACTGGGGCTTTCTTTTTCTTTTTCTTTTTTTTTCTGGTAATTTGCACTTTCCTTCCGCCATCACATTGCTGATGCTTCTTTCTTATGGGTTGGATCTGAAATGTGCCTACTCCAGGCTTTGTTTTGAAAGCTTGTTCCCCACTTGGTGGTGGTTTTTTTTTTTTTTTTTTTTTTTTTTTTTTTTTTTTTTTTTTTTTTTTGAGACCCTGGAACTTTAGATGTGGTGTGAGGAATGGAAAAGCTAGTTGCTGAAAACATGTCATTAGGGTCCTTTGAAAGGCCCCCAGATCCTGTTAGACTCTCAGGTCCCTTGATCTGCCATGCGATGTGAACAGCCTCCACGCCACAGGCTCCCACAGCCTCGAGCTGTCTAGTCTTGCTCTGTCTTCTCCATTACAACGGGCTGAAATATTTCAACCCTGACCTGGAGAGCTTGTCCTTTCCTTACGTTTTTTCTGCCCGGACACAGAAGTGTGGAGATACTCCTGATCCCCCTTGCTCTGTGTCTGGTGCGTGCCAGTTTCTTTGTTGGTGTGTGTGGCTTCCTTTGGTCACAGCTTCAATGAGTCACATGCTCCTTTAACTCTGAGCTTGTGTCCAGCCCTGTGTGAGACCCAGAGAAAGCACACATTGCTGTTCTCGAGGCAGAGAATGCTAATCTAGGCCTGTCCTTCAAGGTCTGGGCCTCGGTTTGTCCTTTGCATCTGTGTGTATCAGTATCCTGAAGCAATTTTTTCTTGAATGCTTTTTACTTTGAATTTGAAATAGGCTTTGGATACTTTTTATTTAATAAGGCACAGACTTGGGGCTATATTCATTATTTAGGTTAGAATTTATGTTGTACTTGATGCAAAATCTGGCATTGCTTGTTCAGGGTAATTGTGCACAGTGCAATGAACCCAGTTCATGTAAAGTATTACTGAAGAAGTAGCACACTTCCATGGTAGGCCTGCTAAATCATTCATTTAGTAATAAATTCACATTTCCTCAGGTCTGGATCATGTGTTTGGACAGTTTTTAAGGCAAAACAAAGCAGGAATTATTTCAAAATGATGGTGGAAGCCAGTACTGAGAGAGAGAGAGAGAGAGAGAGAGAGAGAGAGAGAGAGAGAGAGACATCCTAGACAATGGGTCTACAGTCAATGACTGTTCTCTCTTAAACAATTATATTTACAGATCACAGATCACATAATCCTTTCAGTTCATGTCTCCACTTGGCAACCTTGGATGTTTTTTCATTAAAAGATAGATAAATAAAATGTCAAGAATATTGCTTACTTTAAATCTATTGTTTTAATGTTGTTTTATAATTAATTTTTTTTCTGTACACTAAATGGTAGTGTTGTAAAGATGGAACCTCAGCCTGGCCTTGAACTTTCTATGTAGCCGAGGATGATCTTGAATTTCTGATCTTCCTGCCTTACCTCCTGAGTACTAGTATTACAGGCATACACTGCCTTGTGTTTTGAACTTCCCTTTCAAGTATGTGTGTGGTGTGCACACATATTTCTGCAGGCACTTGTGCCTGTGTTGTGTGTCTGAGTTGGCCACATGCACCTTGGCCACCTCCCCCTACTGTTCTTGTCATTATCTTTTGATGCCGAGTCTCTCACTGTCTTAGTTAGAGTTTTACTGCTGTGAACAGACACCATGACCAAGGCAACTCTTATAAGAACAACATTTAGTTAGGACTGGCTTACAGGTTCAGAAGTTCTGTCCATTATCATCAAAGTGGGAACATGGCAACATCCAGATAGGTATGGTGCAGGAGTTGCTGAGAGTACCACATTTTTATCTGAAGGCTGCTAGTAGAAGACGCTTTCAGGCAGCTAGAGTGAGGGTTTTCAAGCCCACACCCACAGTGACACACCTACTCCAATAAGGTCACACCTACTCCAACAGGGCTACACCTTCTAATAGTGCCACTCTCTGGGTGGAACATATATGAACCGTGACACTCACTGAGCCTGAAGGTCACCAGTTGGTTACACTGGCTGGCAGGTGAGCCCCAGGAATCCTCCTGTCTTTCCCTCCCACTGGTGGGATTACAGGTGTGCACAGATGGATGCTGGAGAGCCAAACTCAGGTTGCTATGCTCTCTCAACACTTTGCCTGCTGAGCCACTGCCCCAGCACTGACAGCCGAGAGACTAAGTCCGAGAATCTAATGTTTGGAGGTATTTGTTTTTATTTCGTATTTCTAGTCAATGTACAAATCCCTCTGATGTGAAGATTACAAACCTAGATTATTTCTTCTGCTCTATACATTTAATTAATTATAGAATTTCATAGAGGTGACTGTGACATGGTCAACAGTTGGTCACCACCACGCTTAACATCAGAGACATTCCAGATGTCAGGAAAGGAAGAACATCACACCTTTACTTAATTTTTTTTTTTAAGGAGAATTTTATTTTTCTAGGTTGTAAATAAATTGTCCTTGTGTTTTTATTTGGTTGCCTCAGGAGATATACAGCTGAAAAGCAAAACACAGACACACACACACAAAAAAAAATGCTATGGAGAGAATTCAAATATCTGCTTGGCCCATAGGGGCCAGACATAGTTGCTTCTACCACAGGAACAAAGCAAATACAAAGGAGGGATTTCTCCCTTTCAAGACTACAGGCATCATCTGTCCTGGAATAGGCCACCGCTGGTAGAGATGTCAGTGATGGCCTCAAACAGAAGCGTGCCAGAGAATCTCAGCTTGTAAAAAAAACCCCAAAAAACAGATGCATCTCAGAAGAGCCAGGCATCAGTGCCATTGCCACATGCAAGGTCTTTGACGCAAGTTCCTGGATCAATACCCTACTCAATCAACTTTCCACCCTTTGCCACGACCATTCATGTGATCAGGTTAGTGGGCATTTTTGAAATGCAGTCAGGGTTTCTACTTGGCTAAAACCCCTTTAGTTTTCTGTTAAAATGCTTCTCAGCTTTGTAATTTTGCCATCCTAAACTGCCATCCACACACCCTAAACTAAAATATTTCTTCAGGCCAGGCAGCTGTAGTTGTGCACACCTTTAATCCTAGTACTTGGGAGGCAAAGGCAGGCAGATCTTTGTGAGTTCTAGGCCAGCCTGGTCAACATAGTTAGTTTCAGGCCAGCCAAGGCTACCTGTCTCAAAAATTAATATTCTTTCATACCCCTTTTCATACATATTTTTACCCTAGAGGTAATCTGGAATTAAAAAGAAGTTCAAAGAGGTTGAAAAACTATAACAAATTTAAGGGTAGCACATTTTAAACAATCACCCATTTACTTGGTTCTTCAAGCATTTTAAGGTTTAGAGAACATCTTAGTATCTTAAAGTATGTTAAGGAGTATTATAAGTCATCTTTAAGAACATGTGTCTATTGGAGCGATATATCCCTTTATGGTAAACACATAGTAGGTGCTCAATAAATCTTGTCACAAAATGAATGACTACAGAAAGATATTTGTATCCCCCTTTAAACCAAATAAGTAGCAATATTTTTTGTTTATGATGTTTATGCAACAAAATGAAGTTCAATATAAGAACTCACTTAAAGCCATGTCTTAGAAAAAGTAGGGCACAGAAAGGTAAACATTTCAAACTGAACAAAAATCTAGAGTCTCCCTATGAATTTCTAAATAGAGTCTGACTTACCAGGAAAACGGATACATTTGTGAATGAACTGCAGACTACAGGAAAACTTCAATATAACAAGCACAAGTTTAAGTTAACATAAAGAAAATATAATTATTGATAAAACAGTATACATTAAGAGAAATGTTAGCTCTCTGTATTTTCAGAACTGTGCAAAAATTGCTTGTAGTGTCCTCAGATGGGTGGTCTGGCCAGTGGTGTAGAAGTCTGTTGCCTTTAAATGGTATGTAGTGAAGAGATGTGGCCTGCCATTGAACTAGCTGGAATCTGGCTGGGCTGTAGCTTTCAAACAGCTGCTGCGGATGTGGGAGACCTGCAGTACTGGGAGCAACAGCTGGAGGGCGTCCTGGACATACGTGGTGCTATTGCAGCCCTGCAAGAAGGAAAAACAGAGCTGAGGGGTAGTTTCCTAGTTCAGTTTCAATGGCTGTCATTATATAACAACTCAAGGCATATATATATATATATATATATATATATGTATATGTATATGTATATGTATATGTATATGTATATGTATATGTATATGTATATGTATATATATATACATACATACACACACATATATATGTATATACATATATATATGTATGTATGTGTATATATACATATACATATACATATGTATATGTGTATATATATATATATATATATATATATATATACACATACCCTGCCTCAATGAACACAAGAAGAGGGAATCAGGGGATCAGATCCCATTACAGATGGTCGTGAGCCACCAACTGGTTGCTGGGAATCAAACTTGGGTCCTTTGGAAGAGCAGCCAGTGCTCTTAATCGCTGACCATCTATTCAGCACCAACAACATCCTTTTTCCTCCGAGGAAAGGGAAGTGCGACAATATCATAGCATTCTCAGAATGTCTGTGCTTGCAGCAGATGTCAACACATGTTTTTGGATGGAGTGTGCCCAGATCTTTAACAAAAGGACATCATTCAAAACGAGACAAATCGTTTCCACAGACTTTAAGAAATGTGAGTATGTATAAATTCATGGCCCAGCATGGGCAGTATCATCTACCCCCTTTTCAGGTCAACCCCATGGTCCTGAAATCACAGGACAGAGGAGGCTAGGGTCTAAACCACAACCATTTTACAGAGAGTTCTGCACAGAGGGCCCTGGAGAGATTATTGTAAAAATGGCCAACAGATGAAGTTTAGGAAGGGTATCTAGAACATGAAAGTTTCTCCTTGGCCAGCAGATAATTACTGGGTGCCATATTTGTGGTGCACAAATATGGTAAATTAATGTGCGAATGTACATATTTAATCTGGCAACCAGGACAGAGATCTGGGGTGGGATACTGAGAGTGAGACTGAGTCTCACTATATAGCTTGTGCTGGCCTTGAACTTACCATCCTCCTGCCTCAGACCTCTGAGTACTGGGATTGCTGGTGTACAGCATCACGCCTGGCTGTCCAGAAAATAGATTTTCTTATCTTACATTCTGCTTCTGCCTTCCAGGGTTTCTATTAGCTGTGTCTGTCCCACTGGGCTTGTCCCTACAGTTCCTGCCCCTTCTGGTAGACTCCATTAGGACTGTATCCTAAGCAAGGACACTCGCTGCCACCACTTGGCTAAGTTTTGTCCATGAACAGTTTTGCTTAACAGCAAGACATAATTCCTAGCAATGCTGCCATCAGTTCTGAGGCAGTATTTCTGATGTTATGTACTCTCCAAAGCTTGCTTACTCTTGTCATCTAACTGTGAAGACAATGGCATTGTGCATTGTCCAGGTCCCACAGCTGCTTTCGAGGCCTTGTGGCTACTCCACATACAAGAGTTTGACAGCCTCGTCTCTAATGGAAGGTCCCCCTCCACTACCCACATGCAGTACACAGTGCCCAGTGCTCCAAGACTAGGAAGGCATCTTGGACTGCCTCTCTCTTACATCGCTGGGTTCATTTTCTGCAGAGCCACAGTAGTGCTGGGATAGCCTTCCATCTGTGCAGCTGCTGCTACCAAGTCCTAGTGAGCAGGCAGGGCAAGCAGTGAGCCTTCCCTCATTAGGGACGCTATGCTTGTTGCTGAATGGGCAGACGGTCTGCATCATTTTTGCTAACCTGAAACTTACATTCAGTCACACTCAAAGTTATTGTGAACGAAGAAGGGAAATGCCCGTTTTTATGAAAATCACCAGTGAGTACTAATCCTCCATTGCAGCCAATAATCACAGTGTCAAACTTGGCAGCACAAATCTGCGTCTGCTGGGGGAAACGGTGGCAGCAAATAACCTGCCAGCTTAGCATTTCCTTTTATAATCAGGAATTCTTGGAAATTAGGCATTGCTGCTCTACCAGACGCTTGACAGCTGGCTGAGCTACAGAAATGGACAGACACACACACACACACACACACACACACACACACACACACACAGAGACAGAGAGAGAGAGAGAGAGAGAGAGAGAGAGAGAGACTGTTAGACTGTTGATGATAAGATTTAGAATTCCAATAACACTTGCTGACGGGGAGGAAGAAAAGAGAAAAAAAGAACATGGCTAAAACATTCACTTTGATTCGGAGTACTTTCTCTCTGGGGGCTACTTACCTCTAAAAACACACTATTAATCATGGGGTTAAGGACTTCAGCCTTCTTGTTGCTCTGTGAAATTGAAAGTATGAAATTGACAGATTAGAGCCTTGTACCATAAGGCTTAGCGCATCAAATAAGACAGCACTTTGTAGAGGAATGTCTTAGAGGAAGAAGTGCGCTTTGTGTCTGCACCTTCCTTATGTAATCTCTAATTCTACTAGCAGTCCTAGGAGGGGCCTGGTGCTGTGGTAAGGAGCTGGGTGCCGGGATGAGGCTAGGCACCAGCTGGATGAAAAAATGGTGATGGAGAGGTTGAGTGATTTATGCTGAGTTCACACTGCTAGACATGTAAACTCTTTAGTGGTTAGAAGTTGGTAGTTGATTGGATCCTGTCTTCTACTTGTCCAATCTGCCTGACACCATCCTACACCCAGATCAGCTAGGGCTACAATATTGATGGTAAATTTGTCATGATTTTTATTATTGTGTCAAAAAAAAAAAAAAAAAAAAAAAAAAGAAACCTCAACCCATTTTGGTCTTTGAGTAGCCCAGACTAGTCCATACTCATGATTCTCCTGCCTCAGGTTTTCAGGAGCTGAGATTATAGACACGCGCCACGCCTCACAGCACATTTTAATTAAGGTATCTATAAGGCATCTGTATAGCTTACTGAGATTCTTATTCTTAAGAATTCTATTCTATTTATTTTTAATTGCATGTATATGTTGGTGTGGATATCTGCATGTGAGTCCAGGTACCCTCAGGGGCCAGAAGAGGGCAATGGAGTCTCTGAACCTGTAATTATACACAGTCATGATCTTCAATATGTAAAATGTGGGTGTTGGGAACTGAACTTGGGTCCTTTGCAAGAGTAGTACATGCTTTTAACAACCGAGTCATCTCTCCAGCCCGAGACGTTATTATTGTTGTTGTTGTTGTTGTTGTTGTTGTTATTGTTGTTGTTGTTTGTCCATTCCTCCACTTATCTAACCTAGTAGTCTATTCTGCCTGTTCTTTCTTTGTTCTCTTTGCTCCCTCTCTCCCCCTTTCCCCACCTCACCCATGAGCACAATTCCTGTAGGTTATTTACCAGAAGAGTAATACGGTGAGAACATTCTTAACTAGAACTTTCAAATAGGTCTGTAGGCCCGGATTTGAAAAACACAAGTGTGTGTGTACAGCAGGGAGAGCGAATCCAGGGAGAGATGATAGCTATCCTTATTTGTATTAGCCTGTCAATCAGCACACTTCCCTACCTAAAAACTCTCAACCAACTCCTACAGCAATGAATCATTAATGGGGTAATCTTAGTCGGCTGGGTTCCCTTAGTGTACCTGGAAGGCTCTGTGGCAAGCAAACAGAAGCATATGAATTAAGTATATCTTTTCCAGAGAAGCCTTTCTTTGTTGGCATTACTCTTCAGAGACAGATGCCTCTTTGAGGAAACCACAATGGAGTCATGCGGGTGGTGGGTGGGGGGAGAACCTCTTTGAACACTCAAGTCACTTTAGTAAGTGACCAGAAAACCCGTGGTAGTATCCGCTTTCATGTTTATGTGATTATCAATAAACCTCTAAGATACAATCAAAACAAGGGCAGTAAGATGACATCGGTTTTCAGAATCGATGAGATATGTGAGCCATTTAAACGGAGCCTGGAGAGCAATACACACTCGTTAGCTTCAAGTTATGAATAATGGCTGCTTTGGAGAGCAGAAACAAAGATGGATGCAAATGAGTCTTCAGAGCTGCAGACCGGGGCTGTGTGGTGTGTGGTGTGTGGTGAGCTCCATTTCTGTTGTAGCTTTCACAGTCTCCAGATGGACAACACACATTTGCTCATGTTTGCACTTCGAAAACGTATGTACTCGTGTTTGGGTTTGTGTACAATTGTAAGTCCAAGCACATACCCACCTGCCAGAAACTTGGCTCAGCCAGTGTAGACCTTGGCTCAGGAAAAGACCTTGGCTTGGTCACCCTAGGGCTAATTAACAATGCAGAATCCCTGTCCTCAGCTCACACAGACTGACTGAATAAGAATCTGCATTTTAACAAGGTCTCCAGGTGGTTGGTGTGCATGCACTGGGAAGCACTATGTAGGGTCTGATATGGTACAACTTGAAGAAAACGGTGTCACAAATATTACCCACTCAGGGAGAAAAACCTGTTCGACACAAATCATATAAAACCCCACGGACAGCCCCAGGGCACCAAACAGTTGGTTATCTGTCTAATGTTATCTGCCAGGCTGCTGATGGAGAGCTGCGAGGTCAACGCAGAGGCCTGGGTGCATCAACTCCTCTCTGTGGGACTTGAAAGTGGGATGCAACAGAAGAGCTCGGAACCTGAATTGAGGAGGAAAGCCCTCGAACTGTCTCAGGGACCCACCATTCCCACCAAAGCCTGTCATCAAGTAACTTGGAGTAGAGGAATGTGCTTCCCTAGCAATACATCAATGACTGATAGCCATCTATCAATGGCTTCTGTCTCCCCATCACTCTGCTTACAGATGATAGCATGGTATTGCTAAAAGCCTAAACTAGGCAAGCCCAAGATAGAATGAGCAAACCAGACTTTTTGACAGCAGAATGGGTTGGTGGCCCCGAAACCCACCCTTTATCCATAGAGTCACTTAGTGGGAATATGGGGGACACATATCCCATTTCTCTGAAGAACTGCCCTTTGCCTACCTGCAGTCACACCCAAGCAGCTATGTAGGTTTACATGCCACCATCTTGCCCCCAACCAAAGCTGAGTGAGTTCAAGGTGGCCATCTGACCTTCTGACCCATGCTGGTGATCTGAAACTTCTCAGTTAGAAAAAGGAATGTGAAAGAAGAGACAGATTGTGGGGATGTTTCAGAGTGGGAGTGAGCTCTGTCGCTGGGTCCCCAAAGTTGTTCACAGTTTTCCACCAACTTTCATAAAGCTCCCCTTTATCTGAGCCATTTGTAACCCACCCCCAGAGGCCTCAGAGAGAGCATAGCCCTGGTTTCAGACTTCTAGCCTTTCCTATAAGACTGTACATTGCGATTGTAAATACCCTGACTCAACCCTGTTTCCTGTGTCTCTGGGAAAAAGAGTCACATCTTGCATCTAGGGACTTTAAAAGTAGGAAGATGAAAGGGGAGTAAGTTTTCCACTTGCTCCTCCTGTCCGACTTTATAATATGACTGATTTCTTCTTCCCCCATGTATATGTGTGTAGTATGGGGGATCATACATGTTTGCATGCATGTGCGTGTTTGCATGCACGTGCGGGTGCATGTGTACATGCATGTGTCTGGAGGCAGGGGTTGATGCTAAGTGTCTTCCTCAATCACACTCTTCTTTATATACTGAGACAAAGTCTCTTGCTGAATCTGGAGCTAGCCCATTTGGCTACTCTAGAGAGCCATCTTGCCCTGGGAGGAGCACCTAGTCTCCCTCCAGAGCACTGAGATTACAGGCACGCTCTGGGGATCTGAACTCTTACACTCTGAGTACTGAGTTTTACACTTGCACATCGGCTAAGCCATCTCCCCAGCCCACAAAAACTACCTGGGACAGAAAAGGGCACAACCTAGATATGTAATCAGAAGCCACACATTGAAATATATGCAATATTTCACGGCTATTATCTTAAGAACAGAAACACTTAGATGTTAGTTGACAACACTTTTTTTTTCAATTCTTATCATATGTGGCTTATTAGACTGAGGGCAATACTGAATGATAATATTTAAAGTTAATTATTTTAATAGAGATTCTTGAATAACTTAATGATAGATAATAAGCAATGGAAAGGAACCTTCATTTGACACCCTTTCTTTTGATATATGAATAAAGTGAGGTCCACGGAGATCCGACCGCTCACCAAACAGCCCAAATGTCTGAGATGCAGACTAAAGTCCATAGCCCAGGCAGACAGCAGACTGGAGTCTATAGCCAGGCAAAGGAGAGCTCTAGGCTAGTGGTGTTTGGAGAGGGAACCTCAGCCTGATTTTAGAAAACAGCATGACACAGCTGTAATTATGGAGTTGTGCCAAAAGGTATCATATTCCTGACTTCTCCTCAGGGCTCCACTTCCCTCAAAGATGTAAGAAAATGGTCCGAATTGTATCCTTACCCCAATGGTGGTTAAAGAATTTGTAAACTTCTTCGATAAGGAGGCTACTTCATTGCACATTGCCGTGGTTAATCTGAAATAAGAAAAAAAAGGTTTGTGGGGTTTTTTAAATAAAGCAATGTAAACCTCATGACGATTAGTGACGTGAACGGCAGTATGGTGTCAAAAGGGTGGCCGAGTTTGAAGTCGCTCTACAGAAATGTGTGGTCTTCCTCAACAGCTATCCATGGTTCACAGTTTTCTTTCCATGTTTAATTAAGGAATAATCCTCTAATTAATTAGCCCTCCGTTTAGAGTCAAAGCCACTTACAGGGAAATAGCAGGCCTGAGCATCTTTCTCATAGGAGTGGAAACTCACGCCAGGTGGTTTTCCTCCTGTGTCTGGGTCATTTTAAAATAACGAATGTTCACTAGGGCACTCATTTGCATGTCCTCTAATGACTAAACTGAGTCTATAAAGTGACATGCATGGCACATGCAGTGGAGAGTGTAGAAAGAAAATTAAAACGAAAACGCAGGCATTCACTCATGCACATGCGTGTAAGCACGCACGCACGCACGCACGCACGCACGCACACACAGACGCATTCACCTCTCCTGGTGCTGGAGAACCACCCGGGTCTTGGGCATGCTCAGCAAAAACTGGAGTCCTTCCTTTCCCTTTCAGCAGTGTGTCACTATGTGTCCCAGTCTGGCCTTCCTTGACTTACAGTGATCCTCCTGCCTCAGCCTACAGAGGTCTGGGACTATGGACGTTCTTTATACCACATCCAGCTTCTCTCTGTATCCTGATTGTATTATTCCTAATTGCCTCAAAATAAAGATTCCCTGGAAAATTTCTTTACAACATCTCAAAATTTGGACTTTCCTTTGGCCATTCGCTTTTAAGTCTTTACTCCAAGAAAATAAAGCAAGATGGACAAAATTAATCAGCATGTTTATGCTAACACCACAGATGACAAAAACTGAAAACAGTATAATCGCCAAACAATGTGTGTTCTGTCTGACTTTCTCCTAACAATTACAGCGTGTGATTTTACAGCTAATAAAATGCTATTAGAAAAACAAAAGTTCCGGATTAAGAATACTGCATGTTAGGAAAGCTACTAAAGGCAAAGAAGATGGTTTGTTTTGGTTTGTTTTGATAGAGACTCTACCTAACCTATATATCCAAAGTTTTCTTTGTGTATGTGTGTAGGTGTTTATATGTGTATATGCCACATGTCAGGGGAAGAGGGTATGGACCCTTCGCTTTCCACCACCCCAGCTCTGAGATTACAGGTGCCTGCAGCCCTGTCTGTTTTTTGTTTTGTTTTGTTTTGTTTTGTTTTGTTTTGTTTTGTTTTGTTTTTGTATGGATGCTGGGGATTGAAGTCAGGTGCTCAGGTGAACACAGCAAGTATTTACTGAATCAGCCATCTCCCCAGCCCTCCACTCCTTCTGTTTAGAGCTAGGGCCTCCATGTGCTAGCAGGCTTGCCACTGAATTACACCCCTAGGTATGATGAAGATATTAGGTATGGTGGAGGCGTCCATCCATCTGAAATTTTTCTGAAGAAATCACTGGGGGTGAGGCCAGAAGACAGCAGAGAACCATGCTGTGTGCTCTTGGGCAGGTAGGAGGGGAGCACTCACTGAACACTCACCAGCTAGGGGTCAGCACAGCTGCATGAGGTTGGAACAAACAAGGGACTCGGAAAAGTGGAAAAGTGGTAAGAGCGAGGTCCCAGGACTCATGCCCTGGGACTTCTGAGCCTCAGGTCTCCTCCTTCAGATCCGTTACCAAGACAAGGCAGTAGCTAGACGCTGTCCTCGGCATTTCAAAATCTTTCTCTTTTTCCTCCATAGGTTAGAAAGTACACTATCTCTCTAGAATTATCACGTGATGTGTATTTTATTTCTAAATACATAGTTTCCCTTGTCAGATGTGGTAAAATTAATGAGCTATCGAAATGCATGTGGGTAATGAGTGAGGTCTGTGTGTGTGTGTGTGTGTCCCAATGTTCTTTCTTGGGTGATACTTCGGCTCCCTTGTTTTAATAATAACAAAGGGGTATTTAGACATCTGCTGATATTCCACATGTCATATAATTATACATATAAAAATTAATGACTTATTTTCAGCATTATTTTCTACTTTCAGAAAGATTCCACACCAACTGTTTTCATATGTGTGTGCTATATATATATACACACACACACATATATATCTTATGTATACTCATGTTTACATAATACTAGATAAACTAATAACTACAACAACAACTGCTTATTAAAGAACATAAACTCCAGCGTACGGCACAGGAACGCAGCCTGCAGTGAACTGTCTTGCATTAGTGGCTAGCATGCCCAGAGAACAGACCAGGCAGGGCAGGTAAAGTTGCTGAGAAGGGTAGTGTGTGTCTGCCTACTTTTGTGCAGGGAACTGAGAAGTTATATTAGACTGTCCTTTCTCTGTTGGTATGGTATGAATATATAATTACCCTCAATGTTCTGTTCTTTGAAAAATTTAATCTATTAAAATAAACTTGTTTATACCTCTGAATGTATTAGTGTGTCTCCTCTTAAATCTCAAAAACTCTTCTTGTATCATCATCATCATCATCATCATCATCATCATCGCTGTATTCCTAGGGAGTCCTTATTTTTTTTAAATGACCATAACAGTTGACACGAAAATCTAAATCTTCAGGTGTTTAGGGTCTGAACAGCACACTCATACATGCACACATGTCCACATGCATACATACACATGCAACTTTAAAAGTAAGAATTAAAAGTTGCATTAACTTTATCAGAACTTTTGCTTGGTCTTGAGCCGGTTTTTCCTCCTCTTGTCCGTGGAGAATTAACTCTGCAACTTTATGAAGCTGTTCGATGCAGCGTGCAGTGACTTCAGCCAGACTTTCGATGGATAACATGTACACTTCCTGAAATGAATACACACAAGAGAATTAGTCACTAAGCAGCCACTGTTCAAAGATCCCTGTCACATTAGAAAAACGGGACACGATTCAAAGCACATACTGTATGGCCGAGCTACACCCTGGCCCCTAGATGATGTAATCCTGGATCCCTATAAAATTCCAAGGGTGGAGGGGGGTGGTGGTGGCTTAGTCAGTAAAGTGCTTTTGCGCAAGCATGAGGACCTGAGTTTGCATGCTCAGCATCTACATAAGTGCTGCATGGCTTTAATCCCAGGGCAGGAGGATGGGGATGGACTGATGCCTGGGGCTCACTGGCCATAGCCAATGTTATGTTAGCACTAGGTACAATGTGAGACCCTGACCCAAACAATACGGTGGAAAATGACCGAAGAGAGTGAGAAAAGGCAGCCTCTGGTCTCCACATAAAGCTAAACCATGCATAAAAAGTGTGTGTGTGTGTGTGTGTGTGTGTGTGTGTGTGTGTGTGTGTGTG
>JANHMN010000007.1:4685139-4737892 GCA_030674055.1 Rhabdomys pumilio | reverse complement strand
ACACACACACACACACACACACACACACACACACACACACACACACTCTTATTAGACATGACTTATACTGAATTTACAAAAATGTCCAAGATATAGTTTCTGAAAACTCTTTGTCTAGAATAGTAGTTCTCAAGCTGAGGGGACCCCTTTTGGGGGATTGGATATCACATACCCTGCATATCGGATGTTTACATTATGACTCACAACAGTAGCAAAATTACAGTTATGAAGCAGCAATGAAATAATTTTATGGTTGGGTCACCACTGCACAAGGAACTGTATTAAAGGGTCACACTGTTCTGAAGGTTGAAAACCACTGCTCTAGGGCAGGGAAGCCCAAGACAACGGATATCAGCCATAATGGACATGGAGGAAGGGTGCCGCAGGGTCAGCAAGGAGGGAACAGTCACTGTCTTGGGGAGGTAAGGATCTGTGCAGGGAGAGCTTGGGAGAGGAGGCTCGGCTTGGACTGACATCACCTCTGCTCACTGTCACAGTCTCCCTTTAGATAGTGCCCTCTGCATATACTTCAAAACAAGTACAGATGGCCATCCTCTGGAGATTAATTTAAATTTCCAAATTGGTCACAGGTCATGGACTATCATATTTAAAATGAGGCGTGACTGTAAAGCTGTATGTTTCTGGTTTTTCATTCTGCAAGTCTGATTCTTGCTCTGGAGGGAGCACTATCAGGGGAGCTCAGTCCTCCGTGGGATGGTATCACTGTTCACGTGGTAGCAAATCAGCACACCAGACTAGGAGTCAGCTAGGGCATCTGGGCTGGCAGACTTTGATTTCCTGGGGGTTCACGCACTGGGTGCTGTGCGCTGCCCAAGGCTCTGGGAAGAAACTTGGCAGGAACTCAAAACCCATTAGCCATGCAGTCCAGCAGGTAGCAGCAGATGTGCCCTGCTCTGTGGCTCTGGCCTGCCTCTCTGGCTTTTGGCCTTCCTTTCCCGTGCATGTTCCTGCTTCTCCCTCTTTTATGCCAGTCTGCTACAGGGGTGTGCACTGAATTGTACTCAGACGCAAGAATTAATCATAATTAATCATGCACTCTTCACAAGGGTACACAGAGTGTCTTACACCCCCTTTCCATAAAAATAAAAATAATAATAAAATAAATGCAACCAAGTGTAATGAAATAAGTGATTAGATTTTCCCACTTATCGTGTACCACACTACCAGGACTGTCTTAGAATCTATCTGATGCAACATCATTGATAACAATTCCTTTGTATTGTTTATTTACTTATCTATGTATTATGGCATGTGTGCTGCTGATGGTGTGGTGTGGTTGTGCAAGCCACGACGTGGGTGCTAGGGTCTAAACTACAGGACTTAAGACTGTGGCAGGCACTTAAACCAGCCAGCTCTCCAGCACTAATTCTTCCATTCCTTTCTCTTGGGATGTTTGAGTTTCAGCCAATGAAATATCAATGTATACGACAAGCATCCTTTCTTGTCCACAGCTTTCAAATGGGAGTGTCCTCTCTACTTCCTCAGGCTGAAGGGACTCAGAAGACCACAGGCATTAGACCATGGTGACATCCAATACATTTTTAAGACTTGGACACATGGGATATTTCCCCTTCTAGAACACTCCAGGTTACTGAGTCGGCTTCTTTCCCATGCTGTGCTGAGACCAGTGTAAACCTAGGAGATGACTCAAGGTAGCTGCCTGCAATGGGGAATGTGGGGAGCTGGAACAAAGGTGTCTTGCTTACCTGTACATGGCACTTTGAGGTAAAAGACAGCTGGAGACTGAAGGGCAGACTGGAGAATGTAATAGAAACTCAGGGACTGAGAATCCCACCGGGGAACTCAGCCCTCTCGGTCAGGATGAAAGTTTGTCAAGGGAGAAAGACGGAGCTGATTTCTCTTTAACTTCTTTAACTTGTAAAGTTAAAGTAACTTGTAAAGAACTTGTAAAGTTCTTTAATTTGTAAAGTACCCATGTGAGGTTTCCAGGTAAACACAGGCTACTTAGTAACGTTGTTTCAGACACACAATAACGTTTTCTTAGAAGTGTGTCCTGAATGTTTCCTTAGCATTAAATTTTAAGGAGTCATTCTGTGAGTTTTGTCTATTGTCGTTTTTGGTGTGGTGGAGAATTGAACTCAGGACCTTGTGTATGCTAAGTGAGCACTTTACCTCCAAGCTACAAAGGCCTGCAGACTTTTTCTTATTCTATTTATTTATTTATTTATTTATTTATGTGTGTGCGTGTGCGGAGGTCAGAGATTTTCTTCCTCCACCAGGTAGGTTCCAGGGATCAAACTCACGCCATCAGTCTTGGTGGTACCTGGTTCCAGGGACCAAACTCACGCCATCAGTCTTGGTGGTAAGTGCCTTTACCCAATGTGCCAGCTCCTGATCCTTATTTTTGAGTTCAAATTGAATTTAAATAATTTATTTTCAGTGCTGGGACTGGGGCAATGTCTATGCCTGAGTTTTATCCTCAGTCATCTTTTTATTCTTTTTATGCACTTTTTATTCTGAGACAGATGCGTTAGGTTGCAAAGTGTGGCCTTGAACTCACTCTGCAATGCAGACAAGCCTTGAACTTGAAATTCTTCTGCCTCAGCCTCCTCCATACCTGGGATTCAGGCCTATGACACTGGGCCCATCTTAACTTGATTTTGAATTAACAAGTGATTACTTGTATCTATGAGATGCAGTGTGGTGATGTGACCTGTGTGCATGTATCTCTGGGATACAGAGTGGTGATATGACCTGTGTCCATGTATATGTGGGATACAATGTGGTGATCTGACATGTGTACACACTGGGGAATAAGTGTATCTTGCTGATGAATGTATTCATGAATATACGACCTCACACCATTTTTTCAGTGAGACTGTTCCATGTTTACACCTTTAGGAATTTTGAAATATGTGCATTTTCATTACTCACAGTCCCTGTGCTATAAATACATCTCTCTGGCAGCCATTGTATGTCATTAGCTGTGCCTAAAGACCTTCTATTCTTGTTGGAGACCTGAGTACAGGAAGCTGTCTGCTAACTAGGTAACCTGCTCCAGACTGTCATAGGACTGAAAAATGACTTCTGCTGGTTTTCACATAGACTTGTAGGGCTGCTTATGACAGCACCCAGTAACTATCATCAGTAAGTTTTTAAAAGTTCCACATTCCTCACCAAATGCCACAGAAATCTCCAGGCTGGGGAAAGAAAGCAAAGCTTGTGAAAACAATGTACAAAGAAAAGATTCAGATCCCTCTAGGATGTCCCCCAAAGGTCCCTGTGTCAAAGGCTTTGCTCCCAGCTTGGAGCTACTGGAAGGTGGTAGAGCCTTGGGGGTGGGGACAGGGAGAGGTGTCAGGTCATTGGAGACCTGTCTTTGGAGGGGTTGTGAGACCTTAGACTAGTCCTCTGCTTCTCTTTTGCTTTTGGGTCCGAGCAAGTGCTGTCTTACCATATGCCCCAAAGCAACTTATCATGGATGGAACCTTATAAAGCTCACCCCTGTGATCTCAGCTCTTGAGAGGCTGAGGCAGGGGAATTTTGTAAAGAAGCTGAGGGCTATTTTGTAGCTGAGCTCTGTGATAGAACTGGCCAGAATGGAATCTCTGTATTATCAAGGGGTGGGGGCAGTACCCTGTCTCCTGTCTTAATAATAGTAACAACAGATGTTTACAACATAGAATGTGTAGAAAATACAGTGTCATCAGCAGTGGGCTCACTTATACACACAGATGCTCAAAACAGCAGCCAGCGTTCACCGAGCACCTACCTTGTCCCAGAAATGCTGCTATGAGCTCTTACATGGGCGATGTCACTGAATCCCTTTAGAAACCCTACAAGACCAGCTTTATCATCATTGTCATTTCAAGCAGATTGCAGTGAGAGGGATCCAAAATCCCACAGGCTCATATTGATGCATAGTCACATAAAGGCTGATTCCTGACTCACCTTTCACGGGGAGGGTTCTGTACTTTGGTGGGAACGTTTGTTTTTTTTTTTTTTAAATGGGATTATGGGATTCTGAATGTAAGGGAGCAATTTTACAGCAGCGTAAACTGTGGGTGTGGGTGGCTGATGGCAGTGCAAAGCCATTCTCTGCAGACACGGAGATGAACTTTGTAGGTGGAGGGCAGTCTGCCCCACTGTTGACAAGCTTCTGTCGGTTTGCAGCTGTGGTTCAGTGCTCCTCCCCTGGCTTTCTTTACAGCTCGTGGTAACACCTGCCTGCTTTTCCCGTTTAATTAACGAACTACATAAGTTCTTTACTAGGTGTTCATTTTGTATCAGTACGAGAGTTAATATGTTTGTCTTTTCATGTCATTTTTTTAAAAACATTATCCTTTAATCCTGTTTTGTTTGTTTTGCTTGTTTGTTTTTAATAGTTTGATTTTCTTTTATCATAGTTGTGTGTGTACACGGAGGTCAGAGGACAACGTGAAGGAGCGAATCAGCTCTCTCTCTCTTTCCACCTTGTATGACCTGGAGATTGAACTCACGTAGCCAGGCTTGGCAGCAAGTGCCTTTACCTGCAGAGCCATATTGCCGGTCCTTTTAGTTTCTTCTCTGAGGCAGGAGCTCAGGCAGCCTAACTCTGCCTCCATTCCAAATTGTTTGCCTGGGGTCACATGGGATAGTGAGAACGAATAGAGCCATCTGTTTGGTAATCTGGGTTTCATAGGTTTCTAAATAGGAACATTTTCAAATGGTTCTCAGAAGGCTGATTTTGCCCTTTATGGCCCAGATAGTGTGGTGAAGGTGGCCATCTAAGTAAAATGGTAACTCATGAACTAATATGCACCCGATGCCCACAGTGTGACAGAAACCCCAGTCACTCTGTGCTCACTGTGTAGAATAAAGGCACAGGCTGGTCAGGAATCTCTAATTTGGGAATGAGATTGCCAAAAGGAGGGAAGGGCTTGGCAGGCAAGCTTTAGAGCAGCCTTTCCTACCATGGGGAGGGGTAGTGGGGACTCTTGATTTGGCGACCATTCTGGGCTGGGATAGGTTAGCACAGGGCAGAGAGGAGACTGCTTACAAGCTTGATCGGATGTCTATCAGGTTGTACAGTTATGTGAGACCTTAGCATAAGTCATGAGGTGAGAGAACATATCTTTATGCCTCTTCTCAGTTGTTTCTTCCATGCTAAGGAAAACACACCACCAAAGAATGCCATTCAAATGACCCGTGGGAAATGTACCTTGCTCTCACTCTCATTGGACAGAATTTCCAGGGCTTCCAGGTGTGACAAACCTTGATATTCATCAAACAGCATCCCATAGTGTGCAGTCCTCTCCACCGTGAGCTGCTGGGCCAGCCTCTGTTTCTCCTTCTCCTTGGCTTCTCTCAACATCTGCAGAGACACAAAGTTCATGTACTAGACAGGTCTTTCCATGTTACCTTCCTGTATAAGATATGGAGGCAATGGGGAGGGCAGATATATGAAAAATCACTTTCATCACTTTGGAATTTCTTTAAAATGACTCTTTGTAAATAGGTGGTCATAGGTTCTCCTCCATGATTCGTGAGCTTGCTAGCTCTGGGTAGTTGGTTTGGTTTTCAGTACCAGGTATAATCTCCGTCTTGTTGAGAGGGCCTTTGGTCCAATGAAAAGGATGTTGGTTACTGCCAAAGTGTGTGTGCTACTATTGGACCCTGCCCCAGGCTGGTTATTGTTTTAGTTCAGAAGCATCACAGCTGGATAGGACTAAGAGTTGCTCCTTTCCCTTGGAAGCTTGCATGGTGCCTTACAATACCATAAAAACTAGTCTTCAGGGAAGAGGTTTCAGGTCCCCATGAAGTCTAATAATCATGGCTGCCTAAACAAGACACGAACCAAAATGACACAAATAAACATGCAAGTGTGGAAGGGGGAAGCTTACATGGGGCCTCAGCCCTACTCAAGGAACTATAGACAACTAAGGAATGCTGAGGCAGAGAAACAGCCTTCTCAGGGAAGAGCCTCCAGATTAGGCTATCCAGTACCAAATAGTCGGCCCTGAAAATGTATACCTACACGTGACTTTATATAGACTACACAGGTTGTATTTCTATACTTGGAAATTATATATATGAATGTATGTGTTACAGTAATTAAACACACACACACACACACACACATATATATGTATATATAAAGTGTAATTAGGAAAATAGAGGTCATGAATTTGAGAGAAAGTAAGGAGTGCGTGGGAAGGGTTGGAGGGAGAAAAAGGAGGAAAAATGATGTAAATATAGTTTAATCTCAAAAACTAAAAATACATTTTTAAAGGATGGTAAAGGTAGATACTAGGTCGATACGGTTGACAATATTTGCACATGTTCAGTTCCAGTTTTTTTGGCGGAGTCAAACGATGCAAGCCATTCGCGCCTAGGAGAAGGCTTAGAAAGAAGCACACAGAGGCTTCCTCTGCTTCCCACTGAAGTCTTTCCCCGGTGTAGTTAATTATTTTCTAAATGTCCAAAATTTCTACACTGACAGGCTTTGAAAGCACTGCATTATAAAGTGGGGGTGTCATCACCAGATGTTTAAAGTGAGGGAGAAGGGTTTCATGTAGATATGAGGGAGAGAAGAGCCATGGGCATCTGGAAGAGTCCAGAGCATGGATGGAGTGGAGGAGACTGAGCTGGGCCACTAGACTGAACCCAGTCATGAGAGGAGAGAGTGGAGGCGGGTGAGAGAGAGAGGAAGGAAAGAGAAAGAGAGCAGAAGAACCAGGGCAAAGAAAAATCAAAAGCTGGGTGGGAGAGAAACAAGAGAAGAGGCAGAGGCTGAGGGGGAGCAAAGAGAACAGAAAATGAGGAGAGCAAAAACAGCAGAATTATATAGGAATGAGAAGCTGGGGGGACAGGGAGCATGGTACCGTAGGTAGGGTGCCGTGTGTGTGTGTGTGTGTGTGTGTGTGTGTGTGTGTGTGTGTGTGTGTGTAAGAGCTAAGAGGATCCACAGGTCCTGAGTGAGCCTGGAGGCCAGTATGCACTTTTGTATGCTAGTAAGGTATCAGTGTTAGCCATGTGTCCTGAGCATTGGAAAAGGCTAATTCTTTGAGAGGGTATTGAGAATTCTGTACCCAGGCAGATTTCAAAATAAAAAAGAGGTGGTTTGATCTTGCTCTGTTACATTTTTGTTTTTTGGTTTGTTTTTTGTTCGTTTGTTTTTTGAGACAGGGTTTCTCTGTGTAGTCCTGGCTGTCCGGGAACTCACTCTGTAGACCAGGCTGGCCTCGAACTCAGAAATCAGCCTGCCTCTGCCTCCCAAGTGCTGGGATTAAAGGTGTGTACCACCACTGCCCTCTGTTACATTTAAAAAAACAACAACAAACCTTCTGTGTGTGAAGATGAAAAGGGTTAATAAATGTAAATTCACAATGTATTCGCTAGCAGACACTGACTAGAAACTGGCTTATAGATGCTTGTGCTGGGCTCCAGAGGAATGTCTCATTCTGTTCACAGGAATAACGTCTCTCTTCTGCCTTTTCCTTCCCACTTCCTTTCTTTTCTGCTATCTTCTCCCTCTTCACCTCACTTCCTCTCCCCTCTGCTCATCTATGCTGTAGTGTTAGGGCTAGAACCCAGGCCTTGTGCGTGCTAAGAAAGAGACACCTCCCCTAAAGCCCCTCCAATTATTTTGTTGTTTAAAAACAGAGACGACAGAACATCCGTGAGTCTGTCCATTGTTAACAACACCCTGCACTTGCTTGCTTTGATGCTAGGCCTCTTTTATTTGATTTCACATTAACTTTACAAGGACATTAAGTTTATGGAGTCCTTTAATATCTGCAGAGAGCCCCATAAATACACTGGCCAATGCCACAAGGTCACAGGGGGAAGACCATCCAAGAACAGAGGCTGGTGTTTATTATGTGCCAATAAAACAGGCAGCCTCATTTTCCGTTTGGGTTCTTGAGGTTGTTAGCCAAGAACCCACTAGGCTGTGGAAGGAATTGTCTCTCCTGTCTATCTTTAAGACTAAATTAGTAAGTCTCTGCCTTTTACAGTTTTCAAACTAACACAGTGGAGCCATTCCTGGCAAGGTTTAACACTTGTAATAAAATACAACTGGCCCCCTGACCTCAGGGCACTGGGGGATGGGAAAATAAAACCAAGTGGCCCTGGGATGGTGCCCCTTCTCAGCACCAGCATCCTCTCTGAATCGCTACTTTGGGCTAGAGTGAGGAGATAAAATGGAAAGGAAAGGGGAGTGTCCTTAAGCAGAGACAGATTTACTTGTAAGTGAGGAGTAAAAATCAAAGCTGCCCAGGAAACCAGCCCCTTAACCAGGTGGCTGGTCTCCGTGTGCTTCTGGAAAGCAGAGGCAGATTGGAGGGAGTGATCATGACGTGGAGGGACTCTCACACAGGGAAAGGTGGGATGGAAACTGTGGAAGAAGAACCAGTGGAGCAGGAGAACCACTGACCACTGGATCCCGTTCCCTGTGCCACTGGAACAGGTGTGAATGTTCCTGCGGTCACCAGGAACGCTACAATCTACTCCCGCCCAAGGTGCGTCTGCAGTGCCTGCCAAAGGCTACATGCTTAAGGCATGATCTCCAGTCCATGACACTAGTGGGAGGTGGTGGAATCCTTAGTAGCCCAGAGAGTGGAAATTGTTGGGAGTGTACCTTTGCAGGGATATTGGGAGCCTGGTTCCTTGGCCGAGTCCCATGGTTCCTGGCCACCGTGAGACTAACAGGTATGTTGTTTCCCAGACTCCTCATTCTCATGTTCTGTCTCAGCACAAGGCCCGGAGCAATAGAGCCAGCTGACCAGTCATGGAACCCTCCAGAACAAGGAGGCCAAACAAACTTCTTGTTTGTGTCAGGTATTTTGTCACAGGAACAGAAAACTGACTAGTGTTAATATCTTCAGTGTATCAGGAAACATTGTAACAGAGTTTCTTTTTGAGGTCTGTTGTTAGTAGTGGCTTCTTCCCTCCAGTTCCCTCACAGCCACCCTAGATAATCCTTTTGCCTCAAAGCCTACACTTAATTCATCAGGAAATCTGAATCTGTTTCCAAACTCTACCTCAACCAACCACTCATTGCTAGCTGCAGGGACTCCACACTGTTCTGACCCAACTTTATCTCTCACTTAACGCAGCATCTGCTTCCGGGGAGGGTGACAGGGCATCCTGCAGACCTTCCTTCTACTCCAAGGAGCCTACACGACCACTAGCTGCTGGTCAGTGAGTCTATTCCCCAACTCCCAACACTTTTCTCTGCCATCTTTGGTGCTGTAGACATCAAGGCAGGCCTGCTCCGGAGACTTGACTTTTTGTCCAGAAGACATAATGTTTTTTAATTAAAGGTTTATTTTTACTTATAATTATGTGTATTGTGGGGGGAGGGGCATATGTTTACTCTTGAGTGTAGCTGCCACAGAGTCCAGAAGAGGGCCTCCTTACAGCCACCCTGGAGCTCAAGTTACAGGCTGTTGTGAGCTGCCCAACGTGGGTTCTGAGAACTGAACTTCAGTCCTGTAAGAGCAGCAAGTGATCTTAACCACCGAGCCATCTCTCCAACACAGGAAGAATTATTACGTTTTACTTTAAAGACATAAGAACTGTGAATAAGAGGAACAGCGTGATCCCCAGATGTGCGTATGTGACATGTAAGGACTGGTATAGCCATCTCCTCGGACACTGATCACGTCCATGCGTTGGGAGAGCCACTGAACCCCTGTCTTCTTTATAAAGTATGTAATAAGTTGTGGTGAGCTAGGGTCATCCTGATGTCATCGTCTGCCATCACTCCCTAGGGCCCTCACCAAGCTCCTTAAGCTGCACCCACAGTCTGGCACACTTCCACTTGGTCTCCTCTTTGGTTCTCCTGCCCTGGATTCTGACATGAACCAGCTCTGATGGTTCCCCCAGGCTTCAGAAGTTCCCACCCTGTTTTCTCTAATATAGATCTTACTCCTCCCCTATCCACGACTAAATAAATCCCTGTCTGTCTCAGCCCATCTTGCCCTCTACTTTCAGGAGGAAGAAGAGTCATTCAGAGTTCCACTTATAATGTATAGCAATATGTATCCTCTCATAAGTTCCACTTATAATGTATAGCAATATGTATCCTCCCATAAGTTCCACTTATAATATATAGCAATATGTATCCTCCCATAAGTTCCACTTATAATGTATAGCAATATGTATCCTCTCATAAGTTCCACTTATAATGTATAGCAATATGTATCCTCCTATACCAGGTGTTTATTTATCACTATGTTTATTTATCATCTGAATGGCTTTCCTGGCACAGGCCCTCTCTCCTGTGTGTTACAGGGCTCATGTGAGTCCCTGTAACCATCCAAATACTGTAGCCATTTCCCCGGTTCATTAACAGCCCTGCAAACACCCTCCATGGTCTGCCAAAGGCGGCAGCCATTGCCACTCAGCTCTCATCTCTGACAGCTCCCATCCTGGCTCACTCTCATCCAACATGTAGCATCCTGGCTGGCCCTTGTGGGCGCTGGGTGACACACTTCTGTGCATAGTACAACCCTTTAATTGTAGCTAGCCTGCAGCTGTGACAGAAATAGCCCAGGTGGCCCCCATATTGGTAGCTTGGTAAATTAACTCGGGCCCACCCTTCTTTTCACAACAGGGGTAGCTAGAATTTGCCAGTTTTTAAGACTCAGTCTCACTTTCTGCAACCTCACCTAGAATAAATGTTATATGTGTGTGGGCAGACACATCTTTACGGGTTCTGTTCTAGCTTGTGTAACCGTCACAGCAAAGTTATCAGGAGGTACTGATGTCGCCTCAGTGCACAGTGGGAAATTGAGGCACTGAGATGGTTGTACCGCTGAAAAGTGGTGGAACTGGGGGTATTTACAACAACATGCTTGGATAAATCTGCGAGGGATTATTAAACGAATAAAGTAAAACATGAAAGTATGATTAAGGCTGCCTTTGGCTGGAGCATGTGTGTGCGCGCGCGCGTGCGTGCGTGCGTGCGTGCGTGCGTGCGTGTGTGTGTGTGTGTGTGTGTTCCACTTATAATGCATAACAACATGTATACTCTATCCCAGATGTTTATCACTATGTCTGTATGATAACTGATAGCCTGCATAAGGGACCATTAACCTTGCCTGTCTCCCACGAGGACGTCGGTGAGAGTGTCAGACACTCAGCTTTCTTTCTGCTTCTTCTGTCACATACGTTTGGACATGTGCTTTGACTTTTGTTGAGTGAAAGGAAGAGAAAAAAAATCACTAACAGGTCTAGTCTCACCTGGGACAAGGAAACGGTCCTCTCCATTAGTGTCTTGGTCCGCTTAAACCCCGGGTCGCTTTCTGCGAGGACATTCATGGTTTTCTTGCCAATGAATTCTAAAGCATCCAGACCTCCGGTTAAGACACTTTTGCCCTGCAAATAAGAAAAGCACATCAGATTAGATTTTCTATAGCTTGCTGTTTGGCAGTGGCCAGCAGTTCCCAAGTACCCAGCATTCTTGTCAAATATTAAAATAAATAGAAAGCCACGGGTTTTTCACATCATGAGATAGATCATCTATTTAATCTTGTTTTCTTTTTCTCAAAAAAAAAAAAAAAACGTATGTTATATAATTTGTAGAGCATGTGGTGTTATTAAAAAAATGATATTTGGGGGAGGGGCAGTGCACATTAGGGATTCATGTCAGTAGTTCTGAGCATATCAATAGATGTCTATCTAAGTCACAAAATTACCAGATGACCCGATTGTTGTGTTAGAAAGAGTTTTAGCGTAAGTAACAGAATTATGTGGGGGTGAGTTATTAAAATGCCAAGTGCTCATGCTAATTTAGATGATTTTTAAATCCAGGGCCCTGAAGCCACGGACCCTCGGGCTGTTTCAGATGGTTCTTACATACTTTCAGAAACTGGGGAACACCAACTATAATTAGTACATTAATGAAGTAAGACAGCCTTCTGTGTACTTCCAGTTTTAGAAACTGGTCTATTATCCAGGTATCACTCTGGAAAAATCCTTTTGCCAGCCAATGCTTTCCTTTTAACAAAAATTAAAGCAACCAAGACTCACATACATGGTTCAAATAAACAACCACATTGCTCTGAACCCTCCAGTCACAATCCCAACAATACAACTCTGACTACAATTCCCATACGTCTGCATGTTTCTTACCTTACATGAAAATGTTAGATTTTATTTTTTTATCGTCTATTTAATGTTCACAATTATTTAAATGGCACATTCTATCTTACTGAATGAATGAACTTTATCAGACATCTCCATTTTGGGAATTTAGAATTTGTTTTCAAATCTGGAGCCCAACCAAAACTCACACTTTGGAACATATTTGTAAAAGCAGATGCTTCAAAGGGAGGTTATGGGTTCAAAGTAAAGTATCCCTGCCCCCAGCTCATGAACATCTCTGGCTCTCAGAGTATGGTTAATTCAGGACTGGAGGTGGAGCCTAGTTAGTGGAAGGAGGCCACTTGAGGGTATACCTCAAAGGTTACATCTGGTCCCCAGTCCCTTCCTCTTTCTCAGCATCCTGGCTGCCAGAAGGTAAAGAGCCCCCTTCTTATGTATTCCCACCACCATGATGTCCTGTCCAAGCACTTGGGACCAGGCAACCATGGACTAAAGCTTTTCAAGCCATGAGCAAAATAAATCTCCTTCCCTGTGTTATTTCTGCTAGGCACTTTGTCCCAGCAATGATAGAAGCAACTAGCACAGAGGGTGATGGGCTTCTTGGTAGCTTACACTTTTGCTTGCTTTGATTTCCTGCCCCCCAACATCTTGTCACTACAGCAGAGGATAAACAAAGACTGGGCAGTATCTATGTGCTGTTGGGCAAGCGGCCTTTGGGTGGGCTGGACTGTGGGAAGGAGAGCAAGCAGGTTCAGGAGGATACAGGAAGAGGACTGAGGATATTGGGGGTACATTCAAGATTGGATTGCTCAGGGCTGGCAAGATGGCTCAGGGGATCAAGGCAGTTACTGCATGAACCTGATGACCTGAGTTCCATTCTCAGAACCCACATAAAGTGGAAGGAGAGAGGTGACTTCACAAAGTTGCCCTCTGACCTCCACATGAGTGCCATGGTATAGGTGCCCTCTTACCATATTCATACACAGTAATCATGTAAAAAATCATTTTAAAAAAGGGTCGGTGAGAAGCCATGAATTCACTTTTTACACCCGAGCTATGGAGAGAGCTTCCTCCACTCTCATGGCGGTCTTGAACAGCTCTGCTATGTGACTCTTAACACTTTCTTGGTGTGCCTCCTTCTTCCTACCCAGTCTAGGGTCCCTGAAGGAGCAAGTACAGGATAGTAATCTCCTTTATTCCTGACACACTTTTGTCCCAACATCTGGGTAAGATAACCTACGATGCCATTCACAACCCCCTCCTCTCCCACAATGCATCACACCTATTGTTAAATTGCCTTAATACAGCCATCAACCTATGGCCAGAGTCCCTCATACACAGTGAGGGTCAACTGTCTCTCTTTAAAATAACAAATGGATAAATGACTAAGGACATGAGCCATATTTCTAGAAAATATAGTTAGCATGTTCTACATAGTAGCTGACTCCTTTCTTCCCGGTGCTGAGGTTAGCTGGCTTCCTCCTCTGCTTCCTTTCAATATTTGTTGTCAATAGCAAGCTTCCTTCAGGAGTGAGATGGTTGTGTCTTTAAAAAAAAAATCAAATCAACTTAAATAAAAATGAATAAACAAAGGAAAACTAGGACTTTCAGGGGGTACATTTGGGGCTCTGCAGGGAAGAGGACAGTCAAGATCAGAAGGGAGGCTATGGTGGTCTCTGGGTTACTCCCCCTGAATTGTTACTAGTTCTTTTTTATTTAGAAGGTTTCACAATTTTAAGAGAACTGAGACCTGATCCAGGAAGAACAGCTGTCCCAGCTCTGAGTTTCCTCCCTCACCTAGATGCTGTCCTTGAAGCAACTGAAAAGGACACTGTTAGATCAGATTGAAAAAAAAAACCTTCTAAATCACTCTCTTCTTTTAAACACAGACCGCATTTCATCTTGCCCTTATTATTTCACATCCAAGGTTACACCTACTCTGTGGCAGAGAGCATAACAAACTGTAATCCAAAGTCAGGAGCAAGGCCGCCTTCTCTCTGATGTATCTGGGTCACGAGCTGGAAAGATCAAAAGAACCGAGCTACAGGGGAGGCTGCTAGGGACTCACCGTGTTTTGAACCACGTTGGTGAGGGCTGACAGCATGCCCCTAGACCCTGCCGCCCCTGGTGGAGGAGGAGTGTGGGGGCCTCCGGCAGGGTCCTGACCTGGAGTCACATCTGTCATGGTAAGAAAGAACACCCTAGTTAGAATTTGTTTTGCTGATCTGAGCTTGGGCCCTTTCCCACTGTACAGTCCTGCACACGTACACACGGGGTTAAAAAAAAATACACCAGGTGAATATGCCACTCACTTTCTGAGATTTCGTTTTCGGCGTCAGTTGGGGCTTCTTCAGGAGATCCGGAATTGACACTGTGGATTCGTAGGGTTGCCCCTGCCTTTTCCTTGACTGCTGTTAATCCATGACCTGTAAGAAAATAAATATATAGTTCACAGAGACATTACAGTCTGCACAGTCTGTGACCCCTGGACTAATCTCACAAGACCATCTGGCCTGTGGGGGGTCCACCCTGAATAACAGCAGCGAGTTCAGATTCCCTGGGATAGGGCCCAAAGATGGGCTCAGCATGGTCAGGCTGAATGACCTTAAAGCCACTCTCCTTTCATGACTCAGTTTTCTCACTATGTTCCCAGACCCCTTTTGGCTTCTACCTTTCATGGTGACTATTTTTCACACTGAAATTCCAAATTCAAGTCAGTGTCTTTGAAAGACATGGCTGCCATGTCTTCTTCCTGCTTTTTAAAGTGTTATATGACTGATGCGCCATTCTCTTTTGGTTGCTGTTGGCTTGTTGAAGTCCTAGCACATTGTAGGTGCTCAGCTAACACTGGCTGAATTGAAGTCAGATGACCTTCAATACATTTCTATATGTAAGCCTAGGCATGGTGGCACATAATCTTAACACTCAGGAAAGCGGAGGCAGGAGGGTTGCAAGTTTGAGGCCAGCCTGGACTGCATAAGATTCTAGGCCAGTGTGAGCTACTTAACAAGATCCTGTCTCTAAACAAAATGAAGCCCTTCAATCAATCAATCAATCAATCAATCAATCAATCAATCAATCAATCAACCAACCAACCAACCAACCAACCAAACAAACAAACAAGAATAACACTACATTTCCTCAAAAATACCAGGAACGGTCTTGAGCTGACAGCTCTAAATCAGAGGATCTGTCAGTGGGGAAATTGGGAAGGAGTACCAATCCAAAGTAGGCTGAGGGTCACTGGTTTTACTCCATCAGACAAATAACACCTGTATTTCCGAGGAGGGACAGTCTTTATTTCCAAGACACGGGCACAGTTTGGGATTCAGTAAGGAGTACAGAACGGGCCTTCCCACTCACTGGGCAAGAACCAACCCTTGACTTAATAGAAGAGTCTTCTATTTCATCCAAAGACAGATTGACACTCTGCACTAAGATGGGGTAAACCTTTCTCAGGAGGAAGGAATCAAAGCACTGGTAGACCACTGTGGTCCTCATGCTTACGGAGTTCTAGAAGAAAAAACAGGCTGTGCTCCCTCCATCTGGGCGCCTGCTACCTGCCTTGGCATATAAGAAGAGAGGAAGGACGATTCCTGGGACCCTGGGTTGTTCAAACACAAGACAGTGGTAACCAAGTCAAAAGAGGACCCCAGAGCTAACTGGAACCAGTCAGGATTACAAAGTACTGTTCAGATGATTGCTTATCCATCTCCCGAGTTAGAGGGAGAAACAGATGGGTCCATACTCAGTCGTGTTTTGGACCCAATGTCAATGCATAGAACCCATGTGAAAATCTGGGTGTGGTGGCATGAATTTGTAGTCTCAGAGCTGAGGATGTAGAGACAGGTACATCCCCGGGGATTGACATCTAGCTGCTGTAACTGAATCAGTAAATTTCAGGCCAAGTGAGTCATGATATTTCAAAAGGCAAGGCAGACAGCATTCTGAGGAATAACCTTTGACTTCTGAGGCTAACCTTTAGCTTCAGCACATACTCACACATGCACACCCATGTACAAACACACACACACACACACACACACACACACACACACACACACACACACACACAATGCATATTTATCAATTACAGCCTGATTTATCAAACCAACACAAGGTAATGGTATTTACTGGTTCATTCCAACGAAAGCTATTTGTCATCATATACTACCTACAAACCCTGAAAACTTAGGAAACATGATTTACAACTTTAATTACAATAGAAATATGTGCCTACACTCATGCAGATAATTAAACACAGCTCAAACTCATTACTAACTTACTCGGAAAAAAAACAAACTGCTAAGCCTAAGACTTAATTATAAGCTTTCCATCTGACTTGAATTAATTCTCTCTAGCCTCCAATGAATTCCAAACTTTTCAATGGAAGCTCATGGAAATTTCAAAGATCATTTAAGTCATTGACTTCATATTCTTCAAGGTAGTTTAACAACAACAACAACAATAACAACAACGACAACGACAACAAAAACCACATAGATTCTCCAAAAGAAGACTGCAGAAATTTCCTCCCATGATTCAAAGCTATAAATTTCTGAGAGCCAGAAATTTAAAAAAAAAAAAGTGAGCTCTGGAGGCATAGCTTGCTCAGCCCTGGGGCTCAGGGGCTCTTACACTCATTATCAGCTCCTTAATCTTCGGGGGAGGGGGGCTTACACTCCCCTCCTTGACTTCCTCCACAGTTGGTTAGTCTTGTCTGTTTTCTCTGTTGGGAAGAGCAGCTTCTCCTCATCCCAGAACACAGAGGAAGGACTGACCAGTCTGTAGTCCCAGCACTTGGAAAGCAGAGGAAGGTAAGAGACTAGCCTCAGCTACCTAACAAGCCCATGGCTTGCCTGGGCTACACTGTCTCAAACAAAACAACAAAGGGAAAAGAAAAAGCCTCGAAAAATGACCACAGACAAGTGTGCATAAACTGTCTCTAGAACTATCTCTTTGTTTTTAGAATGCAACAGTTTTTATGTGCATGCAACTGTGATGTGTTTAAGCCGACACGACACCACAGTGCTATTTTCTAATTAACAATTCTAATTTTTTTGTAAGTAAAAGATAATACTTTCTGAATCTTCCAAGAAATTCAAAGTTAAGCTTTATATTTACCTAAAAGCTGTGATTTTTTTTAAATAGGTAGAAACTGCCACACCCTACCTAGCCAAGCCACTTTGAAAGCTTGACTTAGTGTGACATCTAGTGCCCAGATAAGGAAATGATAACAGAGCCATTGGTACTTTTTATTTTTTGACTAATGACTTCATTTTCAGAGATGGTGGCTGGCTTCTATTAGCAAGAGAAAGACAACAAATGTATGTGACACTATTTGGTGTAGTTTGTAGAATAACTTCATGCCACCACAAACCCTAAATCTCCTAAAACATGGAAGGCTCTGGAATCCCCAGGCTCTGAGGCTGGGACTGGGTCTGGTTTTCAGGCTGCAGTAGGTGAGTGCTGGGAAGCCAAACCAGAAAAACAACAAACCCAAATCAAAACAAGAGGGCAAGAATGTCACAGGACAGTGTCCTTTAGAAACATTCCATGGTCATTTGGCTTTTTAATTACCTGTGCTTATCTGATAAATGAAATCAATCTAGACTGAAATCCACCAAGGATGTTGAACCCACCATTTCTTAGCTGTGTGCTGTTAGTTACCTAATTCACTCTTGCGTCTCTGCTTCTGTGCTTTCTCTGCAAGAATTATAATATCTACCTTCCATTGATGTGTGAAATCTTTCCACTATGGACATCTATTGAACCTTTAGGATACCCCAGACAGTGTATTAAATTGTCTACTTTACTTAATAACACTGTGCAAAGAGATGCATTATACCCCTTCCATAACTGAGAAAACAGAAGCCTATCAAGAGGACACCATCTGTCAAAGGTCCTAAAGTTGGTAGGTGGAAGGCAGGATTCAAAGCCAGTCCACTTGATGCCAGAACTAACATGTGTAATCCCTTTGACATACTAAAGGAGTTTTATAGTCATGTGCGTTATAATCCTGATTCTCAAACTCCTCAGTGACTACAGCAGCACCCAATACAGTAAGTAGTCACTGACTGGCTTCTGTATTGGACATCTGTACACATACACATCAGTGAGCTTTCCAAAGTACCAGCAGAGTGGGCTGGACTGAGGAATGAGCACTTCAAACTGTATGGAGAATACCAACCGCCCTTCTGAGAGGGCTCACTTTACACTCTTCTTGGGGGCAAATTGTAAGACTAGTCATCTAAAAATATTGATCTTGCTGCAGACTCTTCTATTAATGAATTCAAGACATAAAAACAAGTAGCAGAATGTAGGGTTTTTTTTTTTTTTCAGAAAAACATACATGAGGCTGCCATGCTCAAATAAGCAAACCAAATGCAGCTTTAAAAGGTGACAATCAACTTTCTTTCTGGAAAAGTCTTTGCTCTCTAAAATGATGGCCAAGGTTCTCTGTAGTCAGGGTTAAGAATAAGTGCTACTGTCCTTCTGGTCTGCACCTGAGCACTGAGCAGATCCTGGGCTGCAGCTCTGCTCCCAATCTTACAAAACCCAGAGGAAGCAGGGCTCCCAGGAGCTCTAACTCGGGCAGTATTCTAAGGTAAGAAGACAGCAATACCTGCCCCAAACAGGGAGTAACCGGGACCCACTGGGACCCAGGAATTCACTCCTGGCCCGGAGCACTGGTTCCTTTTGGTCCACGCCTGAGCATTGAGCAGATCTTGCGACTCAGCTCTAACCCAGGCAGCAACACCCACTCCAAACAGTTCTGACACAGCCAAGATAATAGGAAAGACAGGTTCCAGTCAAAGACAGCACAGGTAGCACCAAGGAGATCCAGATGGAAAAAGGCAAGCACAAGAACATAAGCATCAGCACCCCAGTGTACTTTGCATCATTAGAACCTTGTTCTCCCACATCAGAAAGTCCCGAGTTCCCCATATCACCAGGAAACAAGATTCAGATTTAAAATCACTTTAAATGATGATGATAGAGGACTTTAAGAAGGACATAAATAATACTCTCAAAGAATTTGAAGAGAATACAGGTAAACAGGTAGAAGCCCTTAAAGTGGAAACACAAAAATCCCTTAAAGAATTACAAGAGAACACAACCAAACAGGTGAAAGAATTGAATAAAACCATCCAGGACATAAAAATGGAAGTAAAACAATAAAGAAATCTCAAAGGAGATAGAAAACCTAGGAATGAAATCAGGAGTCGTAAATGCAAGCATCACAAACAGCATACAAGAGATAAAAGAGAGAATCTCAGGTGCAGAAGATACCATAGAAAATATTGACACAACTGTCAAAGAAAAGGCAAAATGCAAAAAGTTTTTAACACAAAACATCCAGGAAGTCCAGGACACAATGAGAAGACCAAACCTAAGGATAATAGGTATAGATGAGAGTGAAGATTCCCAACTTAAAGGGCCAATAAATATCTTCAACAAAATTATAGAAGAAAACTTCCCTAATCTAAAGAACGAGATGCCCATAAACATACAAGAAGCCTTCAGAATGCCAAATAGACTAGACCAGAAAAGAAATACCTCCCATCACATAATAATCAAAACACCAAATGCACAAAACAAAGAAAGAATATTAAAAGCAGTAAGGGAAAAAGGCCAAGTAACATGTAAAGGCAGACCTATCAGAATTACACCAGAGTTTTCACCAGATACTATAAAATCAAGAAGATTCTGGACAGGTGTCATACAGATGTCATCTGGGTATAGTAGCCAGCCCAGGCTACTATACCCAGCAAAACTCTCAATTCCATAGATGGAGAAACCAAAATATTTCATGACAAAACCAAATTTACACAATATCTTTCTACTAACGCAGCACTACAAAGGATAATAGCGGGAAAGCCCCAATACAAGGAGGGAAATTATACCCTAGAAAGAACAAGAAAGTAATCCTCTTCCAACAAATCCAAAAGAAGATAGTCACACAAACAATGCCACTGTAATAACAAAAATAACAGAAAGCAACAATCACCTCTTTTTAATATGTCTTAATATCAATAGACTCAATTCCTCAATAAAAAGACATAGACTAATGGACTGGATACATAAATATGAATCAGCATTTTGCTGCATACAAGAAACACACACCTCACTGACAAAAACAGACACTACTTTAGAGGAAAAGGCTAGAAAACAAATTTTCAAGCAAATGGTCCTAAGAAACAAGCTGGATTAACCATTCTACTATCGAATAAAATTGACTTTCAACTTAAAGTTATCAAAAAGGATAAGGAAGGACATTTCATACTCGTCAAAGGAAAAGTCAACCAACATGAACTCTCAATTCTGAACATCTATGTGCCAAATGCAAGCGCACCCACTTTCATAAAAGAAATCTTACTAAAGCTCAAAGCACATATTGCACCTCATACAATAATACTGGGAGACTTCAACACTCCACTCTCAGCAATGGACAGATCGTGAAAACAGAAACTAAACAGAGATACAATGAAACTAACAGAAGTTATGAACCAAATGGATTTAGCAGATATTTATAGCACATTTCACCCTAAAACAAAAGAATAAACCTTTTTCTCAACACCTCATGGTACCTTCTCCAAAATAGACCACATAATTGGTCACAAAATAAGCCTCAACAGATACAAGAAAATTGAAATAATTCCATGCATCCTATCAGATCACCATGGACTAAGACTGGTCTTCAATAATGACAAAAACAATGGAAAGCCCACACTCACATGGAAACTGAATAACACTCTACTCAATGATAATGTGGTCAAGAAAGAAATAAAGAAAGAAATTAAAGACTTTTTAGAATTTAATGAAAATGAAGACACATCATACCAAAACTTATGGGACACAATGAAAGCAGTGCTAAGAGGAAAACTCATAGGTCTAAGTGCTTACAAAAAGAAATTGGAGCCAGGCGGTGGTGGCGCACGCCTTTACTCCCAGCACTTGGGAGGCAGAGGCAGGCGGATTTCTGAGTTCGAGGCCAGCCTGGTCTACAGAGTGAGTTCCAGGACAGCCAGGGCTACACAGAGAAACCCTGTCTTGAAACCCCCCCCCAAAAAAAAAGAAAGAAAGAAAGAAAGAAGAAAGTTGGAGAGAGCATACACTAGCAGTTTAACAACACACCTGAAAGCTCTAGAACAAAAAGAAGCTAGTACATCCAAGAGGAGTAGATGGCAGGAAATAATCAAACTCAGGGCTGAAATCAACCAAGTAGAAACAAAAAGAACTATACAAAGAATCAATAAAACCAGGAGCTGGTTCTTTAAGAAAAATCAACAAGATAGACAAACCCTTAGCCAGACTAATCAGAGGGCAGAGAGACAGTATGAAAATTAATAAAATGAGAACTGAAAAGGGTGACATAACAACAAAAACTGAAGGAATTAAAAAAATCATCCAATCCTACTACAAAAGCCTATACCCAATAAAATTGGAAAATCTGGATGAAATGGACAATTTTCTAGACAAATACCAGTTACTAATGTTAAACCAGGAGCAGATAAACCATCTAAACAGTCCCATAACCCCTAAAGAAATAGAAGCAGTCATTAAAAGTCTCCCCACTAAAAAAGTCCAGGACCAGACGGTTTTAGTGCAGCGTTCTATCAGACCTTCAAAGAAGACTTAATACCAATTCTCCATAAACTGTTCCACAGAATAGAAACAGAAGGAACACCACCCGATTCATTCTATGAAGACATAATTACACTCATACCTAAACCACACAAAGACCCAACAAAGAAAGAGAACTTCAGACCAATCTCCCTAATGAATAACGATGCAAAAATACTCAATAAAATTCTTGTAAACTGAATCCAAGAACACATCAAAAACAATTATCCATCATGATCAAACAGGCTTTATCCCAGCAATGCAGGGATGGTTCAATATATGGAAATCCATCAATATAATCAACTATATAAACAAACTCAAGGAAAAAAAAACCACATGATCATCTAACTAGATGCCGAGAAAGCATTTGACAAAATTCAACACCCCTTCATGATAAAGTCTTGGAAAAATCAGGAATCCAAGGCCCATACCTAAACAGAGTAAAAGCAATATACAGCAAACCAGTAGTCAACATCAAACTAAATGGAGAGAAACTTGAAGCAATCCCACTAAAATCAGGGACTTAGACAAGGCTGCCCACTTTCTCCCTACCTATTCAATATAGTACTGGAACTCCTACCCAGAGCAATTAGGCAATAAAAGGAGGTCAAAGGGATAGAAATTGGAAAGGAAGAAGTCAAAATTTTACTATTTGCAGATGATATGATAGTATACTTATATGTCCCCAAAACTTCCACCAGAGAACTCCTAAATCTGATAAACAACTTTAGCAAAGTTGCTGGATATAAAATTAACTCAAACAAATCAGTAGCCTTCCTCTACTCAAAAGATAAACAGGCTGAGAAAAATTATGGAAATGACACCCTTCACAATAGTCACAAATAATATAAAATACCTTGGTGTGAATCTAACCAAGAAAGTAAAAGACCTGTATGACAAGAACTTCAAGTCCCTGAAGAACGAAATCGAAGCAGATCTCAGAGGATGGAAAGATCTCCCATGCTCATGGATTGGAAGGATTAATATAGTAAAAATGACTGTCTTGCCGAGAGCAATCTACAGATTTAATGCAATCCCCATCAAAATTCCCTCTCTTCACAGAAATAGAAAGAGCAATTCTCAAATTCATCTGGAATAACAAAAAAACCAGGATAGCAAAAACTATTCTCAACAATAAAAGAACTTCTGGGTGAATCACAGTCCCTGACCTCAAGCTGTACTACAAAGCAATAGTGATAAAAACTGCGTGGTATTGGAACAGAGACAGGCAGGAGGATCAATGGAATAGAAGACCCAGAAATGAACCCCTATGCCCATGGTCACTTGATCTTTGATAAAGGAGCTAAAAGCCATCCAGTGGGAAAAAGACAGCAATTTCAACAAATGGTGCTGGTTCAATTGGAGGTAAGCATGTAGAAGAATGCAAATTGATCCATACTTATCTCCTTGTACAAAACTCAAGTCCAAGTGGATCAAGGACCTCCACATAAAACCAGCTACACTGAAACTAACAGAAGAGAAAATGGGGAAAAACCTTGAACACATGGGCATAGGGGAAAGGTTCCTGAAGAGAGCACCAGTGGCTTATGCTCTAAGATCATGAATTGACAAATGGGACCTCATAAAACTGCAAAGCTTTTGTAAAGCAAAGGACACTGTCAATAGGACAAACCAGCAACCAACAAATTGGAAAAAGATCTTTACCAATCCTACATCTGATAGAGGGCGAATATCCAAGGTATAAAAAGAACTGAAGAAATTAGACTCTATACACAATCAAATAACCCTGTTAAAATGGGGTACAGAACTAAACAAAGAATTCTCAACTGAGGAAACTCAAATGGCTGAGAAGCACCTAAAGAAGTGTTCAGCATCCTTAGACATCAGGAAAATGCAAATCAAAACAACCCTGAGATTCCACCTCACACCAGTCAGAATGGCTAAGATCAAAAACACAGATGACAGCAGATGTTTGCAAGGATGTAGAGAAAGTGGAACATTCCTCCATTGTTGGTGGGAATATAAGCTGATACAACCACTATGGAAAGCAGTCTGGTGGTACCTCAGAAAATTGAACTTAGTGTTACCTGAGGACCCAGTTATACCACTCCTGGACATATACCCAAAAGATGTTTCAACATACAACAGGGTCACATGCTCCACTATGTTCATAGCAGCCTTATTTATAATAGCCAGAAGCTGGAAAGAACCCAGATATCCTTCGACAGAGGAATGGATACAGAAAATGTGGTACAGTTACACAATGGAGTACTGCTCAGCCTTTAAAAACAATGAGTTCATGAAGTTCTTAGGCAAATGGATGAAACTGGAAAATATCATCCTGAGTGACGTAACCCAATCACAAAAGAACACACATGGTATGCACTCACTGATAAGTGGATATTAGCCCAAAAGCTCACAATACCTAAGATACAATGCATAGACCACATGAAATTCAAGAAGAAGAAGGAAGACCAAAGTGTGGTGCTTTGGTCCTTCTTAGAAGGAGTAACAAAATACTCAACCAGAGCTCCTAGGGTCTAAACTTCCAGCCTGAGAACACAAAGGGAGGGACTCATGGCTCCACCTGTATAGGTAGTTGAGGGTGGCCTTGTCAGGCATCAGTGGAAGTGAAGGGCCTTGGTCCCTAAAAGTTTGGATTCCCTAGTGTTGAGGAATTCAAAAGCAGGGAGGCAGGAATGGGAGGATGATGGGAGCACACCCTCATAGAAATAGGAGGAGGGGGAACAGGATAAGGGGTTTTGAGGGAATGGGAAAGGAGATAACATTGAAAGGTAAATAAATTAAATATCCAATAAAAAATAACAGATAATGGGTCTGTCAATTGTAGTTGAGCAGTCGAGACTTTTTGTCAACAATTTATTATGGAGATTTCGTATAATCCTCAAGGACAAGGTATTGTGGAAGAGGCCCATGGAACTTTAAAAAGATTGATGAGACATACTGCTGCTGAGACAAAGAGTGATGATGACCTGTGAGCTTGCTGAGAACCCCTGACAAGGCTCAGGACTGGGGAACTGTATTGGACATATGTTCCTGACCTACCTTTGGCTTGACTATATCCCAGATGGGACAAGCTGTCTTGCCTCAAGTTCTTAGACCTTGTGGAATAGAGAACTGAAAAGAGAAATTATGTCTTCTGTATCCTTCTTAAAGATGACCAGCTATTTGGACTCAATCGTGTACTGGTCTAGAAATCAATCCAATATGGGAAATAACAATCTACTTTTGGAAGACTGGATCTGGACTTTGTCAGAGACATATTTGGAAGTTAACTTTAGCTCACTATGATGTTACATTAGCAAGAGATAAAGTTGGGACAGGATCTGAACTTCAAACAAGGGTTAGTGCATGTTTTAACATTCTTTTAATTGTCAAGCTAAAATTGGCTTTGTCTCTTCTACAGTATTTATTATAAGTTGCATTGACTGCATAATTTCTAATTATGTTAGTGTGTTGAAACCTGGCATGTCTGTTATGGGGGGTCTATCAACCAGCTTTTGTCTCATTGCCCTGAGTATTAGAAAACCTTGATTCTCTGAAAAAAGCTTGAAAGTGCTGGAAGAAGTGAGTTAGGCTTTAAGCAGAAGCAAGAGGGTAGCAGGTTTGATTATTGCTGGTATGTCAGATTTAATTCCATTAATTGCTAGCACCTCTGCTTCTGCAATACCAGTGACACAAGGCATTAAGAAAACTATTTTTGTTAACCATCTAGCAAAAAAATGTTACTAATGTTTTGAGTATACAAAAGGATTTATATAGGTATCTGGAACAACAGAGGATGCTCTATGACCCATTCAAATTATCTGAAGGAGGTTCAGGGTTTAAGAGCTAGGAGTCATCCTAAGTGTCATGACAAATATCATTGGAGTAGTGTTACTTTTGAAATTCACAATGATTATTATTATAATTAGAAAAAAGTTTAAAGGTGCCTATAGAATATTTGGCATAATACTGACACCTCTCTGGGTGTGTTAACTTTGCATAGTGAGATTATGAATTTAAAGAGTGCTGCTCTGTTGACCTTTGATGCTACAGATAATGCTGATAAAATTATCCATGGCCTGAGCTCAGTATTTCCATTTTGGTCAAACTTCAGGATTGGCATATATAGCTTGATCAGGCTAGTCCTTCTTGTCCTGGGAATACTTTTATTCCTGCTCACCATGTTAAAGCTTATCTTTAACAACATCAACATGTTGGTAGCCAAAGTACATGGCTCGAACCTGAAAATGGATCCCCATACAGAGTTATTAAATTAACAGGGGGGCAAGCCAAGGACAGGTAAGATTATGCACAGAGCCTTACCAACCTAAGACAGAAATTCATTGCTTTTGATAATGCATATTCCATGATGAGTAAGGAAGGCATTCTTGTCAGACCACCTAAGACAGGCTCAGTCTTGTTAATGAAATAAAAAAGGGGGAGAGGTGGAGAGCCTTAGGGGCTGCTTGGCAAGAAGCTAACATGGACCAAGGACAAGGAAATGGGCTGCTTGGCAGGAATAGGACAGGTAGGAATCTGACAGACTGGAAACAAAAAAAGCAATTTCAGATAGGAATCTAAATCTTAGACTACAACAAAGAAGTAATCTCAGACAGGAATCTAAATATTAGGCCAGAACAAAGAAGAAATTTCAGACAAGAATCTAAATTTTAGGCTAGAACAAGGAACTAGGGACATGTAAATGACCTTGGGCTAGGATAGGGAAGTAGGCTCAGATACTTTGGTCATCCTGATAAGCCTTTAGAAATAGTGATCACAGGAGTGATCATGTAATTGGATGCCTTTGACTTTTTGTGCTTATTGTATTGCTTGTACCTCGACTATTTGCACCTATTGTATTGCTAGACCCTCAACCTAGAACTTAATACATGCATGTAATCAAAATGGTATAAAAGTATAAAGGAATAGGGGATATAGGATAGGGGGTTCTAGGGAGGGAAAATGGAGAAAGGGGATGACATCTGTATTGTAAATAAATAAAATATCTAATAAAATTTTTTTTTAAAAAATCAACATTTAAAAAAAAATGAATAAGTGTTACTGAGCTGACAGTGCTTGCATGAAAGCCCACCAGAAACCCACCAGTCTTGTTCCTGATGCAGAGATTTCAAAGCACTGTGGAAAACTGTAGCATCAATCATCCTTTTCATGGATGAACTGTGATGGTTATTCTTGGTTGTCAACTTCACTACATCTGGAATTAACTAAACCCAAATGGCTGAGCTCGCCTGTGAGATGTTTTCTTCTCAATGAAACCCTTTGAAATGGGAAGACCCACTTCTAATCCAGATCTTTTGTGGTGGGAAGATCCATCTTTTGTCTGGGTTATACCTTCTGCTCGTAGCCTATATAAAGGACATGAAAAAAAATAAGCTCTCTCTCTTTGTTTGTTTGCCAGTTCTTTCCTTTGCTGGGATTAGAGCCTAAGTCTTTTGGATTCTGACGTATACTGAAGACCAGCTAAGACATCCAGCTTCATGGACTGAACAACTATTGAATTTTTTTAACCTTTCATTGGTCGATAGCCATTGTTGAACTAGCTGGACTACAGTCTGTAAACCACTTTAATAAATTTTCATATATATATATATATATATATATATATATATATATATATATATATGATGTATATGTATATGTGTATATATATACACACAAACATATATGTGTATATATATGGAATATATAAGGAATATACATACATATGTATATATATGTGTGTATGTATACATACATATATATTAATATTAGCTCTGTAAGTTCTATTCCTCTAGAAAACCCTGACTAATTCAGGGTTCTCTAAAATTCTTAACCCATAGGAGTTTTTATATCATCAACATCACTTCACAATATATATATATATATATATAGAGAGAGAGAGAGAGAGAGATAGATAGATAGATGATAGATAGACAGACAGACAGATAGATATTCCCTTTCAGTTGACGTTACATTTGTACAGACAGAAGTTTTCACAGTACCACAATTTTGATGCATTTGCCATTCTTTGCAATAAACATTGATGCTATTTGGATAGGGCTGGTAGAGGATGTCACCAGAATGTGAAAACTTGCAACCTGGGCAAGGATGGGAAAGGACAAAGAGTGAATTTGAGAAAGAAATATCAGATGCATTCTATTCCCCAGTCAAATACTCTGGCATTAGATATTTGAAGTCATAATACTGTCACAACCAACTTTTCAAATAAGCATTTAGGCCTTCGGCTGATCTAGTAACAAATTCCCCAGTCTGAGGTTTGACTCAGTTTGACAGATGGACCATCCCTTTCTTCTTAGTGATATATTCTAAAGGTAAGTCAGGTCTGTGATGTGCTTGTGGGAAATCATTGCTGATTTTTATGATGTTACTTTGAAGTTATCAATATTATCATCTATTGGGCCCTTTTTCTGTATTTTTAAGATTTCTCCCCTTTGATTTCTGAATGGAATGACAGATTTTTGTTGCATTTTGTGAGTTTTCCCACAGGCATGTGTGGCGGATGATTAAGTCTTCTTAGACTGTGACACAGTTTGTCTCTGAGAGATGAAAATATCTTTTAAGAGCGAGGATCCCTCAAAGAACAGGTGGCTGAGGGATGCTTGGTTCCTCTTGACCTTAGACTCAAAGCAATACACCAAAAGACAAGGCAGAACAACGCAGAGGAGTTAAACACAAGTCTCCTTGCCGTACATTTCCACTCAGCACAGGGGCTACACGCACACATATACATGGTTTCCTTCTACAACCATGAAGTGGAAGCATCATTTTCTAAAAGTGGGAAGAGACCTTGTGCTTTCTCAAGTATCTTTAAAAAAAAAAAAGATTTATTTATTTATTGTATGTATATGAGTATACTGTAGCTGTCTTCAGACAAACCGGAAGAGGGCATAGAATCACATGGTTGTGAGCTACCATGTGGTTGTTGGGAATTGAACTCTGGACCTCTGGAAGAACAGTCAGTGCTCTTAACTGTTGAGCCATCTCTCCAAAAGTGCCTCCCCCACCCCCCACCCCCCGCCACCCTTTTTCAAATAGAGAAATTGGATCTCACAAAGGGCAGCTACCAGGTGTAGCTACCGAGTCCGTCAGGTCAGAAGTACTCAGAAATGGGTCTCTATTCCTAGCACTCATGACACAGTGTTCATTTCAAGAAAGTACCACCTTCTAAAAGTGTCTGTTCTCTGATTACTTCCCTGCCGACTGTAAAGACTTACAACCACCATGACTGCAAGGTTTCTGCCTTTGTGAGTTGGACTTGTGTCTCCAGTGCAGTTGACAGCTCTGTGTAAAAAACTGTATTTCACGCGCCTATCTGCAACTGACTTACCCTGGGGGTGACATGAGGCTGGGAGTGGAAATCAATAGCAGTTGAATGTGGTTATCTACTTTCTTTATTTTCTGCGGGCAATCTATAAACCTCCAAGAGCATATCCACGGCTGCGAGTGCCCTGCTTTCTAACATGTTTCTTTGCCCCTTGATGTTAAACTGTTAATGCTACAAAGCCCTGGTATTGACATTTTTTTTCTGGATGCCATGGAAGTTATCCCTCATTACTGTTCTCATTACTTGGGAGGTGATGAAAGGGGCCTATGTGGAGGTATTAAGCCTCATGGAATATGTTCTTAGAACTGCTCTGCCTCCCTCCTGCCTCCCTTTGTCCTGCCTCCTGTCTTCTATGTGGTACAGGAGAGACTCTCCTCTGCCACAGGCTCCTGCCATCATGGTGTTCACCTCATCCTGGATGCAGAAACGCTGAGGCAAAGGACCACAGACTGGAGCTCTGAAACTCTGAGCCAGCACATGGTTTTCTCTTTAAGTTATCCTTGGGTATTTTGGTCACAGTGACACAAAGGTCACTATGACAGGCCACTGCTACTGTATAGAGCTAGAGCTATACCATGTATTGACCACAAGTCTATAAAATATGCCTCGAGGGCAATCCAGGAGTGGCACTTAGTGACCAAGTTGGCAGTGCTGTCTTAAGAGCAGTAGAAGAAATGAATCCAAGGGGGAATACCAACCTGTATTTCTCAAGTTTATGGGGGACATGCAAATGTCACTGCACAAAAGCACTTCTTGACCATATGAAAGAGTTGGATAGTTAATGCTGCCTGTCAACTTGATCAGCTCTAGAATCACCTCGAAGACATTCCTCCAGGGACACCTTTGAGGGATTACTTACGTTAAGTTAGTCTCTGAGTATGTCTATGGGGGATTATCTTGATTAGGTTGATTAAGGGAAGACCTGCCCATTGTGGATGGCTCCATTTCCTAGTGTGTGATCTTGGACTGTATAAAAAGGAGAAAGTGGGACAGCAGGGTGGCTCTATAGATAAAAGTTCTTGCCACTAAGCCTGCTGTTCAGTGTTCCGTCTCCAGAACCAGCATGGCGAAGGGAGAACTGACTCCTATGTGTGACATGCTCACCCTCTCCCCAGTAAGAATAAATAAAATGTAATAAATTTTTTTAAGAAGACAAAAGTAAAAGCAGATGGAGTACATGCATTAATTGCTCTCTGCTTCCTGACCTGGGTGGAATGTGACACATCATCTCAGGCTTCTGCTGTCATGACTCCTCTGTCATGATAGATTGTACCCCAGAACTGTGAGCCAAAATCAACTCTTTCTCCTTAAGCTGTTTTTGTCAAGGTGTTGTGCGATAGCCACAGGAAAAGAAACCAAGGCTATGGGGATGGGGCACAATTCTGATGCTGGTTCATGGGCAGTATTATAAGATCTAGGCTCTGTTGGATGAACTGTTAGTCTGGAACTGGGGGTGGGGCGGTCAGCAGGGCTTTTGTGTAACTGTGAAGGCTTCAGGATACTGTACTTAGCATCTTCATGGCGCCTCAGGTAGAGGGACTTCAAGAGTAACACGAAACACAAGTGGAGGCAGCAGCTAGAACACTGACTGCCCCGGAGGCCTGAAGAACAGAGTGCAGTGTGCACAGAAGCTGCTGCCTGCTTTCTAAGCACAGGCATCACTGGTTAGTTCTTTTAGAGAATAAAAGAGAGTGAAGTCATGGCAAGACCCTTTCTCAAGCAGACAGACAGAACACCAAATGACATAAAACAAACAATACTAAAGTTGGATGATAAACACATAACGTAAAGAATATAGCAACCTGGGTGTGGTGATGCGCACATGTAATCTCAGCACCTAGGAGGCTGAGGCAGGAGAATCACAAGTTCAAGGTCAGCCTAGATTGCACAGTAAGACTCAATTCTTAAAACTGTGTGTGTGTATCTGTATTTGTGTATATGTACAAATATGTGCATACATATGCATATATCTATATCTTAAATTTATATTTTAATGGACAATATAAGATAGTGGTTTAAAACCACATCACATGGTTTTCAAATCCCACAGCAAACAATGCTGACTTGAACTTGTCCTAGTCTCTCAGCAGTTCAGCTTTTTTATCTGTAAAGTGGAGGAAGAAAGACTATCTCCTCACAGAGTCATTGTGAGGAGCAAACACGTTCATATGTGAGATGCCCTTAGAGCAGTATTACCGAATGGATTTCTCCTGGGCAAACGTTAAACTCCATCAACATACAGTATGTCCAAATCTCTTGTCCTGTCAAGCTCCTGAACTCTATTTTGGTGTTAACACCCAACACTTACTTACCTACTGTGGCTGATGCGGATGAGAGCAGGGATTTCCCCCAGGATCCCCAGCCTGCCCATCTTCCTGCCTGTGGTGAGGAGTCCACAGCCTGCAGAAGAACAAATTAGCACGTCAGATATTTGCTTTGCCCCTAAATGGAAAAACATTCATTCAGAGAAACAGTTGAGATGCAGAGAAGGCTCAGGAACAAAACCCACCACCACCACCCAACTGCATCTCCCAGGCTTATGGTGTATGAGGGTTATAAAAGAGAGATATGACCCACACAGTAATATGTACTTTGGAACCAAACTGAGTAATGAAGGTGTTGGCTCCTGTGGACTTGACCCAATGTGAGGAGGGATCTGTAGTCCTCTCAGTACATGAAAGACAACAACAAGGGCTGCCAAGACTGAGGGGTCAAGGCTAGGGGATTGGCAGAGGGCAGAGAGAGAAATGTAGCATATCAGAACACAAAAGTGATTCAAAACCATTTAAATAACCCTGGTTTAGGCAGTTCTTACAAAGCTAATCAAATGTGCCTTGCAAGAGTTAACTTCCAGACTTGTGGGATGAGGTGGAAATTCTAGTGTGGTTGGCAGATAGTGGTGTCCAGCATTGACTGAGGGCATCAGCTAGCCTGGAGAGAGGTCGTGACAACAGAAAGCGTTGTGGGACATCTGTATGCAAGCTGTTGGCTTCACTCAAATGACCCCTGCAACTCACCTGTAGGGATAAATATGTTCCTGGCTTGTCATATTCTGTCTCCCTGGTTTCTGAACTATGAACTGGAGACTGTGGTTTAGTGTGAGTTGTTTGTTTCAACATAATATGAAAACTCAGGCATGGCAGATTATACTATTCTATTCACCGAGCTAGCTAAGAGAAAGCAGGGTGTTCAAGATGGCGGCACACCCAGGCCACCACATAGACTTCCAGTAGCATCTTAGATCTGGGCTTTCTAAGTCTTAAGACTGGCTGCATTCCCAACTTTGTGTTCTAGAAGATTCCCTCATTGTTTTGCTTCCCTCCCCGCCTTTCAGTCTCTCTCTGTGTCTGTCTGTCTGTCAGTCTGTCTGTCTGTCTCTCCCCCCCCCTGCTGTGTGTGTGTGTGTGTGTGTGTGTGTGTGTGTGTCCTCTTCCCTTTCTTTCTGGTCCTGGTCACTAATTCATTCCTGAAGTCTAAAAGAGTGCCTAATGTTATTTGTTGGATAAATGCCTGAAATTCGTCCACTTTCTTGCATAAGAATGCAGTAGTTCCTGTTAATCTCATCAAGTGAGTCCTGACTCTGGAAGCACAGCTTTCTCTATTCACAAACGGATCACAGAAAGCAAAGGAAGAATATATAGATTGGGAGTAAGCACAGACAAAGTAAGAGAGCCTTCTTTATAGGAAGGGAGGGAGGGAGGGAGGGAGGAGAGGAAGAGGCCTATATAACATAGGTTCTGTAACTCCGAGGCTGGCCATCAGTCACCCCCAACTCCCTTTCCCCTGCAGTCTCCCTTGCAGATAAGGGTTGTATATTGATCAGTTTTTCACACAGATGTATATAAATGGGGAAGCTTTTGCTTTTGTGATAAAATTTCAGTTATGGCTGTTGCAATTCTTTCTCCCACTCTGAATGTGGAAATGATGCTTGGCAGCGAAGCAGGGAAATTTGCTGCCTCAGGGAAAGGTCAAAGAATTTCTGGTCCTGATGCTGATGGAGCACTGAGCCAATGCCGGGAGCTACTTGTCCCCATCTTCTGTATTACAGGAGAAAAATACATCGCTGTTCTGTAAGCCACTATATGTGGATTTTAGTTATTTGTATCTCTCTGAGTTCCTAGCTGATTTACTCAGTAAATATCAAATATCATCCATTCAGCAGAGAGATGTGACCAATGGAAAAGGACACAGAATTGATTTGCTAGGGTTTGAGTCGAGGTTCTGCCGTTCTGTGCCATGAATTACTGAAGCTCTTCTAGCCCTCATTCATTTGTTACAAAATGCAAGATGAGATAGAGGAGAGCTCTCAGAATTGGGGGATACACTCAACGATATGGTAGACTTTTGTAAAATTGTACCTTGAGAATATGCAATGAATTTTTTTACACACATAAAAGAACTCTCAGAGCCAATAACCCCACAGGTCTTGAGAAGATTAAAATTATTTCATAGGAATTTGTCATATAAACACTCCATAAATGTTAGGTTGAAACGCCAGCTTTCAGGCTGTGCAGGAGAGAGCTTTGCAAGCTGGCTGTCAGTTTTTCCTTCTGTCTGGAAACAGAGGGAGACTTGTCAACATGCTCGGAACGCCCATGACTCATGACTGCACTCATTTGTGGCGTCTACATTGATTCACCCCATTTGGCACTAGAATCCAGTAGCAATTTTATACCACCAGGAAAACAGATGTAAGTTGATGACTGATATCATTCTTTCACTGGGCCAATCACTGCCTGTGATTAGAAAGAACAATACACTCAAGGGTGATGGCTTCTGACTCAGATCTACAATATTGACGGTGCTCTGACAGCTGGTAATTGGCTAGCAAATAAAACGGAAAGTCAAATGGCTCTAGAACGTTTTGCTATGTGATAAGCGACAACTTCAATTGCTTTATTAATGAAGTCCTTGACACTGAGCCGGAACTTTTGACTAGTTACAAGGAATATCTATAATTAATAGAAATTCCTCAAGTACTTAGATGTACACATTTAACCAAAAAATATAAACTAGATAAATGTTAGCCATGAATTATATATCTCATCATAAATATTATCTCCACTAACTGGTCATTATGTGACACACTTAGAAGCCTGTAAAATAGCAGCATAGATCCCATGAGATGGCTCAGGGGGTAAAGGTACTTGCCATGCAGGTCTTATGACATGAGTTAAATTCTTGGAACCAATTTGAAGGGAGAAGGACCTCTGACCTCTACATGTGTACTCTGGCATGTGCAAACGCACACATACACATTCAAATCAGAATAAAACAAGCCGAGTGGATCAACTTGCTTCTCACATTATTAAATGCTGCTGTAAAGCTTTGTTTCTCACCTCTCACCTATGTATCTCTCACCTCCTTTAACAGAGACCTTTGTGGCCGAACTCAGAAAGCAGAAGGCATCCTATGAGAACTCACTACGGTTTGTGTGTTTTTTCTCCTTCCCATAAACTCAGAAGAATGACCTTGTATAGTTGGGGAAAATCAGACTTGGATTGATCAAGGACACTTAAAACATAATTAGAGGAGCTGGAGAGATGGCTCAGCAGTTAAGAGCACTGGCTGCTTTTTCAGAGGACCTGTGTTTAATTCCCAGCAACCACACGGTGGCTTGAAACCATCTGTAACTGCAGTTCTGGGGGATCTGATGCTCTCTTGAAATCTCTGGGCATTAGGCATACATGTGATGCACAGACATACATACAGACAAAACACTGATATACATTAAATAAATAAATAAATAAATAAATAAATAAATAAATAAATAAATATTAAACAAAAAATAAAACCCAATTGGTCCTTTGAACATCCACAACTATTGTGTGGCTCCAAGAATATTTAACTATGCAAGATTCCATCAAGTTCAAAGTTCCTTAAACGGAGAAGACATTTAAATACCTAGTATCCCACTTAACATCAGATAAAAAGTACTTTTTAGGTTGGACCTGTGGCTTAATGGTACAGCACTCACCTAGCTTGAACAAGGCCCACGTTCCATCCCTGACACCACCAAACCCACTATCCAAACGACCCCATCACTTACTGAGGTTGGAACGTGGCTCTGTCACAAAGCATCTGCCTAGCCTGTGTGAGACTCTGAGTCAGAGCTCCAGGAAAACAAATTATTTGTTTAATTTAGGGGAACAAGTTCAAAACTATAAATAGATACAAGGTAAAAAAAAAATCTAGAGGGGCCTGTCAAACACAAGAACCATTCACATTTATATAGAAATATATATTCCTGTGTTAAGATAAAAGACCAATCTAGATGTCCCAGCCCCAAGAGAGATGAGGATTCAGGTACCAAGTTTATCTCATACCAGGGAAGTCCATCATTAGACCAAGGTCTAATGACCAGGTCTTCCTGTAACTCACAGCACAGATACCCTGAAATGAGCCTCAATACATCAAGGAGGATGCAAGCTTTTCCCAGTACCCGCAGCTCTGTCAGAAGGTCTGACTCGCAATGGCCTCAGTTACTTCCAAGTAATTTTCTTTCCTCATGGGTAAACCTTTTCCAACTCTGGGAAGATTTAAAACATATATGTGGAAAGGCTAAAACGCCAAAGCCATGCTACTAATGTTTTTTTCAGTGTGAATTTGACCTTTTCTGTCCTACTGATATTTATGAAAGTTAACAGGGTCACAAGGTTTGAAAACCAATTTACAATGAATAGCTGAATTATCACATCATGCACTTTAGCTGAAATGGCCCACATTTAGAAATACTGTATTAACATTGAGGTCTTTAAGCCCACTTTATTCATTTAATAGCTTTTATAACAATTAGTAAGTACTCAGTAAGGTTTTGTAATCTATGGATGAGGCGCTTAAAAAGGAAATAGAATGCATTACATTTAAAACATTCAAGTTGGTAAGAAAAAAAAGATATCAAACATTAAGCAAATTTCCCTAGAAAGTGGCTGCTTAATTTTGCTGGGCTTGTATGCAGAATCATGATTTGTGAGGCGAACATGAATCCTAAGGAAGAACTGAGTGTTTAAAATTGCGGTCTTAATAAACTAAACACTATTTAAATCAAATTAAGCATCTAAGTAGATCTTTCTACATACAATACACACATCAGCTTACACCAAAACCCATCTAAATCCAAATCTAAGGATACCCAAGTCAACAGACCATGGTTTCATTCTTCTGTTGTCATGGAAACAATGTCATCCTTTTAGTTCCCACTGTCTTTACCACCTGACACCACCCCGCCCCGGGCTGGTTCGAGGTCTCTTGGCTTTGTCTTTCTCCCAACAGTGTCTTCTCACATTTAACTATGCCCACGGTGTCTCCATCACAGCACCTCAACAGGAACAAGGGGCTTCTTTCAAACCTCTCAGCTTTATGCTCCACATCTCTTTTCTCCACCTCTTCAGAGTGATAAGGATCTTCGGTACCCACTCCTGTCATCACTCTTCCATCGAATACAGCAAGAGTCCTCCTGCTACCACCTTATGAAGCCATTTGCGTCAAAGTCACAATGGCTTCCCTGTTGTCAAGCTATGTTAGTCTTTCATTGCCTGACCTCTCGGGAGGATTTAAAACTTAACATACTTGGATTTAAAACACTCTAGTTCCATAGCATTGGTACCTGTCCACTCTTCTTTACTATAACAAAATACCAGAGACAGGCACATTTTATAAGGAAAAGGTGTTTACTGAGTACACAGTTCTGGAGACTTCAAGGCAAGCTCCAGCACTGGCTTGGTTCTGCTGAGGATCTCAAGGTAGATGGTGTCCCAGTAGTGGACATGTGAGGAAGGAATTACATCTCAAAACAGGAAGCCGGAGAACAGCTAGATGCTTAGGCTCATACTTTTAACAACCCATTCTTGTGAGAGCTCAAGAGTCTCACGGGGGCACCTTAGTCCTTTCTTAGGACAGTTTCCCCAGGAACCCTAGGAATGACCACTGGGCCCTACTTGCCAGATGTACAGTTTTCCAATATCTCCTCAGAGAACCAATAATCTAACCCCATCCCTTAGGGATCCAACTCAGACTATATCCAAAGCACAGCATTGTGTCTGCCCTATCTTTCCATTATTACTTAGTGTCAGCATTCAGTATTATGACTCCAGTTATTTTTAGAACACTCTTACATACATAGTATGATATTATGTATGCTTCTTAGATTAAGCTACAATCTGAGAGCTGTCAGCATTCCAATAAAATATGTACAGCTTGGGTCAGCAGGGCATTGTCATTAGGAAACCCGTGCTCCAGAGACGGCCATAATAAGCAATCCTATTATCTCTACCTCCATTAACATCTGATGGTTTGCCAATTAGCATTCTGAATTTCAGGAATATATTTTAACTGGTGAACACAGCAGACTTTTTATTCACATCCTCAATATCTGAAAAGAAAGGGCTTCGAGATTTGTAGATGGTTAAATACATCGAAGAAAGTCTTCCTATCTTTCCATGTCCAGGCACAAGGAAACCTTTTGGCCAGCAAGATGAATGAGCAGTTACAGGGGCCTGCTGCCAAGCCTGAGGAGTTGAGTGATCCCAGGAGCCACATTGTGGAAGGAGAGGATTGACACCTGCAGGTTACCTCTGACTCCCACACATAAACTACAACTCATGTGCACTCATACATATGCAAGCATGTGTGCACATATGCACACACAGAAATAAATATAATAGAATATAATTAATATAATATAATAAATATAATGTAATATAATAAATATAATATAATAAATATAATATAATATAATATAATATAATATAATATAATATAATATAATATAATTAAAAGGCCTTTGCCTTGTGTCAGAGTTCAAGTTTGAACTCTGGGGAATTCTGGTTACACATACCTGGATTCTTCTCAGGGAGCTAAATCTACCTCTGAAATTCAGTGAGGCTTTCATGCAAGGTGGTAGACAGAGACTTAAAGGACAGAACTCTCAAACCAACACAGGAAACAATTTCTATTGACTATCTTATCTCTCATGTCCATTCTTGTTTTATTCAAAAATATCAACTGTCTGCAAAAGATCTCCACTTTGCTGTCCCATGAACTCAGAATCTTCTCAACTCCTCTGCCTCCTATTAAACTTCTGGTGGTGACTTTAGCAATCCCCACCGTTATCCACAGACACTGTGGGAAGGCCATGGGGCTGTGTACTAGACATAGAGTCTCATTCTGTGCTATGATCATCTGCATAAAAGTATTTCAAGGCAGAACCCAGAAGTCTGATGTTGTTGTTGACACGAGGTCTCAATATATAACTCAGCATATAGACTAGGTTGGCCTTGAACTCACAGAGATCCACCTGCCTCTACCTCCTAGCTGCCATGATTCAAGGTGTGAGCCACTATGCCCAGGCCAGAAGCATGGATTCTTAATAAGCATCTCAACTATTCTAATACACAGTTCCATCTGGCCCCAAGCTAAGTAGCCCAGGGTGACCTTGAAGTTCTGCCTCTGTCTCAACTGCTAGAGTGTTGGGATTTCTATTGCTGTGATAAACACCATGACCAAAAGCAACTCGGAGTGGAAATGCTTTATTTCATCTTATAACTCTCAAGTCACACTGTACCACTAGGAAAAATCAGAGTTGGAACTCGAGGCAGGAACTTGGAGGCAAAAACTAAATCAGAGGCCATAGAGGAGTACTGCTTACAGGCTTGCTCCTCATGGCTTGTTCAGCCTTCTTTCCTACAGAACCCAGGAACACGAGCCTAGGGATGGTACTGCCCACAGTGGGCTGGGCCTCATACATCAATCATTAATCAAGAAAATATTGCTACATACCTGCCTATAGGCAAATCTTCTTTTTGACTGGATTTTTTGTTTTGTTTTGTTTTTCTAGACAGGGTTTCTCTGGATAGCCCTGGCTGTCCTGGAACTCACTCTGTAGACCAGGCTGGCTTCGAACTCAGAAATCCTCCTGCCTCTGCCTCCCAAGTGCTGGGATTAAAGGTGTGCGCCACCACTGCCCGGCTGCAAATCTACCTTTTAAATGTGCACTTATAGGTGTTTTGCTTGCATATGTGTTTGTGTGAGGGTGTTGGATCCCCTGGAAATGGGAGCTACAGATAGTTGTGAGCTGCCATGTGGGTACTGGGAACTAAACCAGGTCCTATGGAAGAGCAGCCAATTCTCTTAATTGGTGAGCCATCTCTCCAGCCCTATCCTATAGGCAAATCTTAGGGGTGGATTTTTTCAGTTGAGAGTCCCTCTTCCCAAACAATTTTGGCTTGAATATAATTTGGTTTTGGTTGAATATAATTTGGTTGAATTATTGAAAATAATTCAATTTTGGTTGCTATAGCACTAACCAGCACACACACATTGGCACTATGAACTTGTGCCACTATGCTTGACTCTATTTTTCCCTTGGTAGAAAAAGAACTCTCTGTTGTAGTCCATACTCCTGAATCTCCCTTTGCAAGTATTTGTAGCATTAACATTGGAATTCTTCCTCATAATGTCCTTTATGAACTGCTATGATGAACAAGGATGACATTTTAAAAAATCCTAGGTAACACTTTTGGTTGATGACAATCTAGAGAAACTTAGGCTGTGGAGGTAGGGAGCTGGCTTAATTGCTAAAGTACCTTCATCACAAACATAAGGACGTGAGTTCAAATCTCTGGCACCCATGTAAAAACCAAGAGTAGTTATGCGTATCTGTGACCCTAGGGCCAAGAGATCAAAGACAGGCAAGTCTCTGGAGCTCACTAGCCAGTTAATTTAGCCCATCACTGAGCTCTGGATTCAGTGACAGATACTGGCTCAAAAAAATAAGGTAGATTACAAAAATGTAGCAAACTCGATGCTAACCTCCTCTAACCCCCCCCCCCCCCCCCCCCACACCAGACTCTAGAGAAGTCTTTTAAGGGTTGGCTCTTTTAAGGGTTACTGGGCTGATATATCACAAAGTTTTATAACATTCATAAGAACAAGGACCACTCTCAAACAGTACTCAAGACTCTCTGAACTGACGTGGGAGACTTACCTGATCCTCAAGGTTGGTTTAAATAAACGTTCCACTGAAGGCTTCCCTCACGCTGCAGCTATAACTGCTTCCATATGGCCGCCCGCCCTAGCTAGACTGCAGAAATCATGCAGATGCCACATTTCTTGGATTCTTGGTAACACAGAGCTAGTAGAGGTGTAAAAGGAGGTGTCACGATAATATCTGACGTTCAAGTGAGGACAGAGACTCTCTCCCACAGATGTTTTGAGTAAAATTTGCAGAAAGAATCTGTCTGTGGGGCTCCACAGCTTCTGAGCCTGCAGGCCAGAGAAGGAGTCCCATGGACAGATGGTTTCCTCGAGAGCATAAACAGTGTGATCATCCTTCAGAGCAGCATGATGGGAAGTCTTGACAGACAACACGGAAAAAGATAACACAGGAGAGCCTGAAGCGCTTCCCGTCTCCAAGTGTGTCTGATGGTGTTTCCAGAGACAATCGGACACAAGGATGCCGATGGAGTGAGTGTACTTCTCCCTTGGTGGATTCACAACATGAAGGCATTATTAGAAGATGGTAAGAGCAGGAAGTAGGGAGTCACTTGGGGCACATCCTTGGGAGCTAGATTGGTCCTGGCCTCTTTCTGTATCTTCCTTCCCTGTTTTCTGTTTGCCACGGGGTGAAACACATCCTCTGTCATAGGGTCCTTCCTCTGTGATGTTTGGACAAAGTGATCAAGGCCCAAGCCCTCTGAGACTATGCATCGAAATAAATACTCCCTTTCCTCAGGTTGTGCACCATGAAATAACGGTCACAGTCGTCACCTGATAGACTACTGGCCACGTCCTTTGCTCTCACCTTGTCCTGGTCACACGGTCCCATCTGTCAAGGTAGAGCCTCTACCCTGTCAGGTTTTAAAAGTGACTATAACAGCAGGGCCCAGAGACAAAGCAACTCTGCAGATACAGATCACTTGACGATAGACATTATACACAGTGTGACAAAGTTAATGTGTCCTTGAAGACATTTTTCCCACAGAAACTTTTTTTATGGGGTAATGAGACTTTATCAGGATTAGATACTTTAGGACCTTAGATACTTTAGGAGCTTGACTATTTTCCAGTAGAATCTGACATTACTAAGGAACCTGTATGCAAGAGCCAAGCAACCAATTTAGAAATGAACTTTCTATTTTAAGGGCTTCCTTCCTCCCTGCCTCTCTTATTTTTATTTATTAATTTTTTTGTCTAAAGAATTTATTTTTACCTGGATTTATAAAATTATTTTTATCATTGCAAGAAGATTGCTTGTTAATATCAAACAAAAGGCTAATACAGTAAGTGGCCAGTATTTGAAGATTAGGCACAAAATTGATTACTTCTAATGTTAACTTAAGGAACTCAGGGTAAGAATCTAAGAGAACCAGTAGAATGTCCTTTTTTGGTAATTACTTAAGTGAGACTAAATCTACCCCTACAGAGAAAGGTTTAAATTTGACCCCATGGTATAAGCATAAATGAAGGAAATTTGACAGCATGACCGTTTACCAAAATAATATCAAGTTCTACAATAGGGTCTATGACTGCCCAAGCCATGTGCATTTGACTAGGATTATAGTAGCAGACCCTAAATTCTTTCCAGTGGATCAGGTCTCGTAGCAAATCAAAAAGTGGTTGGTTATCCCTGCGCCACCATTACACCTGCAGACACACCTTTCTTAGCCCCTGCCACCATTACACCTGCAGCATCCGGGTCCAGTGCTGATAAGAAGACCACACATGCCTTCTCTTCCTCCAGCAGTGCAATAGTAATGTCCAGGACTACGACAGTTAACCAACAGGAAAGAGGTTTCCCCAGTATGTTTGAGACGGTGTTCTCTATGCTCTACAGCCAATATGTGCGTAACATCAGCAATAGGGTCAGGCCATATAGTCATGGTGGGCATCCAGGAGCAATGAGAATAGCCTGGTGTTTTGCACACCTCTGAGACCTGCCTTGAATTGTGATATTCATTTAATAAACCATGTTTTCTGGGAGCGACATTGTCTACCTATGCAGGGTAAAATTCTGTTCAAATTCTTTTTTTAAGTTGTATTTGGAAATCAGCATTCTAACTAGTGGGTTTTCGTACAGCTTTTTAATAGATACATAGCTTGGTTAACCCATTGATTACCCTTTTCTCTTCCCCATCCCCTGGCTCTAATCCTTCCCCACCCCTTCTTTTATTTCACATGTGTTCTGCTATCCTTCCATCTCATGTGTTAAGTTGAATTTGAGATGGTAGGCTTCCATATCATACCCACCTTCCTTTAGGTTAGCCCATCCCTTCAATCCCTGGTTTCACCCAGATTCCCACAGCAGTAGACAATAGTCAATAGAGAGAAATAGACCTGGTCAAAGTGCTGAAAGGAAGTGTTCAGCCCTAAATGATTCCTCTGTATTAACCCCACTACCCCAGGGCTTAGGGGACATCAGAGAGGCAGAAACAGAACTGAAGGGTAAGGAGAAATTTTGATGGGTGCTGTCTTCTGGACATGACATGGTTAATATAATCATGCATGCATAGCAGCTAGGGATACCTGCACAAGATCATACCAGTCAAAATTCTGGCTTGGATAGGGTAGATGGTCTCCAGGCCCCACCCTCAGCAAAAATCCATTGGTGGTGAATAGTTGCTGGGACGTCAATCATTCTTGTTAATGGTGTGACTGCTAATAGATTGCCAGGGATGACTCCACACTCTTGCGCATATAGGCGATACTAACTCAACTTAGTGGGTTATTAAAAAAAAAAAAGGTACATGAAGTTGGGATGGGGAATATATTGGGGGACAGTGGGGAGAGCTAGAAAGGTGGAAATGGGAGTAAATATGGTCATATTTCATTGTATACATGTATGAGATTCTCAAAAATAAAGAAAAGAAAACCTGGCCTAGGACTGACCTCCCATCCCTTTCTGCTTTCTGCCCTTCTGGCAACAAACATGCTGTGATGGTTTATATATGCTCGGCCCAGGGAGTGGCTCTATTAGGAAGTGTGGCCTTGTTAGAGTAGGTGTGTCACTGTGGGTGTGAGCTTTAAGACCCTCATCCTAGCTGCCTGGAAGCCAGTATTCTGCTAGCAGATGAAGATGTAGAACTCTCATCTCCTGCACCAGGCCTGCCTGGATGCTGCTATGTTCCTGCCTGGATGATTATGGACTGAACCTCTGAACCTGTAAGCCAGCCCCAATTAAATGCTGTTCTTTATAAGAGTTGCCTTGGTCATGGTGTCTGTTTACAGCAGTAGAAGCCTCACTAAGACACATATGTACAAACCTTGGCCCTATTCCTTGGTTCTAGCTAAGCTCTAGATGCAGAGCCACAGACCCAGTGTTATGGACAATAGGCAGCCTCGACACTGTCATTTCAATATTTCTGGGATGTCTGTTATGAGGAAATGCCCACTTTTTAAAAGTTCTTATAAGGTCAGGAGGGAGGTGTGTATGTTTGTGTGTGTGTGTGTGTGTGTGTGTGTGTGTGTGTGTGTGTGTGTCTGTGTGTGTGGGGTCTATGTATCTTTCTCTCTCAGTATGTGTGTGTGTGTGTGTGAGAGAGAGAGAGAGACAGAGAGAGAGAGACAGAGAGAGAGAGACAGAGAGAGAGACAGAGACAGAGAGAGACAGAGAGAGAGAGATAGGGGGTAGCAGTGGTATATTTGCTACCAGGCAGCTCTACCCCTGTAGCTCTGAGGTATGTCCAATACAGATTTCACCCCATTTCCTTTGATGTGTTCAAGCCTCTTGTGAAGGGAGACCTGGTAGGCACAGTGCTGTCTTTTACTGCTTTTTTCCCACTAACAATCCTATTATAGTATCTGAAGTTGAAGTGTATTATTTATTCATCAGTGCATGGATTATGAATTAGTAGAGCTGCTTTTCTAATGAAATTTTTTTTAGATTTTTAAAGTTTTACTTTATAAGTATTTTGTGTGCATGTATGTCTGTACACCATGTGTGGACCAGGTACCAGGGGAGATGCCTTCAGTCTGGTGAAGAGATCTGAAGAGGGCATCACATCCCTTGTAACTGGATTTACACTATGTGGGTGCTAGGAACCGAACCAAGGTTCTCTGCAAGAGCTACAAGTATTTTCAACTGCTGTGCCATCTCTCCAGCCCCTAGTGGCATTTCTTTTAAGTGGTTTAGTGTGGTTTCTTCAAGTCTTTGCTAACAAATGATGTGATTTGTTTTTTTTTAACTTTACCTATGTCATCACCACCCCCCACCACCACCATCATCAATATTATTATAAATAGGGTCTCTTCTTGCCTAGGCTGGTCTCAACCTTTCTGTATAGTCAGCGATGACCTTAAACTTGATCCTTCTGCTTCTTCATCCTGCTGAGATTTTTATCTGACACTAAGGTTGAACCCAGAGCCTTTTGCATGCTAGGCAAGCACACTGCCAGTTAAGCTATGTCCTCACCCTGTGTCTGTCTATCAGCAGTGATACCTACAGTTTCAGACCTCTTCCTTACAGTATAAACAGCAAGTATGCAGGATGGGTTCAAAATTAAAAAGACTTAGCTTGAATCCTCTTCCTTCCTTTGTTTATTTTGGGTGAATAATGGGATCTCTTGGTGTACTTGGTAACCACTACACGAACTGCCTGCTTGGAGATTTGGTATGTCCCATTCCTGCCTCTGGCTATCATTTTTGTTTAAAGACTAACTTTCAAAAAGGGTCTGGGCCCAAGCACAGAGCAGATCCCGGGTGGCAGCTCTGCTCCCAGTCTCATAGAACCCAGAGGAAGCAGGGATCCCAGGAGCTCTAACCCAGGCAGTACCTTAGGTAAGGAGTCAGCAACACCTGCCCCAAACAGGGAGTAACTGGGACCCACTGGGACCCAGGAATTCACTTCTGGCCTAGAGCACTGGTTCCTTCTGGTCTGGGCCTGGGCATTGAGCAGATCTTGGGCCCCAGCTCTAACCCCAGTAGTAACACCCACCCCACACAGTTCTGATACAACCAAGACAATAGGAAAGACAGGCTCCAGTCAGAGACAGTGAGCGCAGGTAGCACTAAGGAGATCCAGATGGAAAAAGGCAAGCACAAGAACATAAGCATCAGCAACCCAGGGTACTTGGCATCATTAGAACCTAGTTCTCCCACACTAGAAAGTCCTGAATTCCCCATATCACCAGAAAAGCAAGATACAGATTTAAAATCACTTCTAATGATGATGATAGAGGACTTTAAGAAGGACATAAATAACACTCTCAAAGAATTTGAGGAGAACACAGGTAAACAGTTAGAAACCCTTAAAGAGGAAGCACAAAAATCCCTTAAAGAATTACAAGAGAATACATCCAAACAGGTGAAGGAATTGAACAAAACCATCCAGGACATAAAAAATGGGAGTAGAAACAATAAAGAAATCTCAAAGGGAGACTACCCTGGAGATAGAAAACTTAGGAAAAAGATCAGGAGTCATAGATGCAAGCATCAACAACAGCATACAAGAGATAGAAGAGAGAATCTCAGGCACAGAAGATACCATTGAAAATATTGACACAACTGTCAAAGAAAATGCAAAATGCAAAAAGTTCTTAACATAAAACATCCAGGAAATCCAGGACACAATGAGAAGACCAAACCTAAGGATAATAGGTATAGAAGACAGTGAAGATTCCCAACTTAAAGGGCCAATAAATATCTTCAAAAAATTATGGAAGAAAACTTCCCTAACTTAAAGAACGAGATGCCCATAAATATACAAGAAGCCTACAGAATGTCAAATAGACTAGACCAGAAAAGAAATAACTCCCATCACATAATAATCAAAATACCAAATGTGCAAAACAAAGAAAAAATATTAAATGCAGAAAGGGAAAAAGGTCAAGTAACATATAAAGGCAGACCTATCAGAATTACACCAGACTTCTCACTAGATACTATAAAAGCGAGAAGATCCTGGACAGATGTCATACAGACCCTAAGAGAACACAAATGCCAGCCCAGGCTACTATACCCAACAAAACTCTCAATTACTATAGATGGAGAAGTCAAGATATTCCACGACAAAACCAAATTTACACAATATCTTTCTACAAACCCAGCACTACAAAGGATAATAGCGGGAAAGCTTGAATACAAGGAACAAAATTATACCCTAGAAAGAGCAAGAAAGTAATCCTCTTCCAACAAATCCAAAAGAAGATAGTTACACAAACAATACCACTGTAATAGCAAAAATAACAGGAAGCAACAGTCACTGTTACTTAATATCTCTTAACATCAATAGACTCATTTCCCCAATAAAAAGACACAGGCTAATGGACTGGATATGTAAACAGGACCCAGCACTTTGTTGCATACAGGAAATCCACCTCAGTGACAATAACAGACACTACCTTAGAGTAAAAGGCTAGAAAACAATTTTTCATGCAAATGGTCCTAAGACACAAGCTGGAGTAGCCATTCTAAAGCCTCCAGCCTGAGAATACAAAGGAAGGGACTCACGGCTCCTCCTGTATAGGTAGTTGAGGGTGGCCTTGTCAGGCACCAGTGGAAGTGGACGGTCTTGGTGCCTGAAAGTTTGGATTCCCTAGTGTTGAGGAATTCGAGAGCAGGAAAGCAGGAATGGGAGGATGGTGGGAGCACACCCTCATAGAAACTCCCAGAATTATTTGGATTAGACATGACAGAGGCAGGCCACTGGAAGACTAGATTCCAGAATTCAAACAAAAAATTATCTTGATACTAAAATTTGCTTTGAGAATTGTATACTGCAGAATACACAGCCTTAGTGTATCTACTCATCAAGCAAGCTGAGCACACCTGCTCGAACCTCTGATGTCCTAGAATTCCAGCTAGATGCAGTGAAGACACGGACATCAGAGGCTTATCAATTTACTCTCCCGCCCCTCTTCTAATATCTCAATGCCCATAATCAGCTTGAAGAAGTTAATGAAGAGTCAGTGCCCCTATTCCTTGGGCTTGGGGACTGAGGTGGTTAATATTGGGCTGTATTTCTAGGGACAAGTAGTGTTTTTGTTGGAACAGGGAGGAATAGCTAGGATTTATTGCATAGCCATAACCTATTGGTAGAAATCTGTATAATTGTTATTAAGATGAAGTCATAATTTCTTAAATGGTACAAATTTACTTTGATTTCAAAGTTAAGGTTTTCATTGGTACAAGTTTCTTACTGATATAAAAGTGAGATTAATATTGTTACTCTCATAGGCATTGTGCCTATATAACACATTTAGGTATACAAGACTTAGACCCAGTCTTTCTTTAACTTTTTTAACTGATTTGAGATGGTTAGCCTGTGAGTTAAAGGCCTATAGCAAATTTATGGCTCTGAGTTTATTGTTAGGGTGTTTTCTATATTTTATTTAGAAATAGCTGAGAGGAGTTAACAGACAACAGTCCAGATTGCCTTACATGGATAATTGGTTTTCAAAACGTCAGAAGTCCACAGAATTGACATTACAAACATTTCTGTATTAATGTTCATTTTGATTAGAGATCTGTCTGCTCCTGACAGCTTCCTTGTCTTTGGATTCTAAGAAGACATTGAGCATCTTTGGAGTTACTCCAGTTGTGGTGAGACAGCCACTAGGTGAGAATTGCCTCTTTTTATCTACAGACAAAGTACTGTCCAGAAAAGGACACACTTTCAGAATAGTTGACTGATTATATCTGCCAAGACAGAGTAATCAGCCCTTAACAATTCTGCATTACTAGGTCTGTCAGATGATCCTGGGCCAGAAGGCTGAAGATTGGATGCTCCAACTTTCTGTAGTATAGGGCTGTCTAGGTATTCAGCGGTCTCTATATTGGCTAAGTTTTAGAAGCTATGCTTTTTGCTTCCCATAATTTCAGTTAATTCCATTATTCTCGATTTCTGTCTGGGTTGAAGACTTATAGTCTCATACCCAATCCTGGCTATTTACTTTGAGAGAAAAGATTTTAGCGGATGTTTTTCAGCTGACATTCATTCTAAAGACAAGAAAAAAGCCAGGTTCAGAACTAAGTCTTCTAGCTAGGAGAGATGACAGAGGTTCTGTTTAGTCAACAAAATGATGGACTGGGTATTAGGTCTATCTTGTACCTTACTGATACAAATTGGTATAGTTATGCTCTAATTGTATTTTGAGAGAAAAGTTTTTTTTTTTAAACAGGAAGGGCGATATGTAGGAGAAGCTAAGGTGGGAGGAGTAAGGAGAGGAAGAAGAGGAGTAAGGAGAGGAGGAGGAGGAGGAGGAGGAGAGGAGGAGCTAGGAGACAAGGTGGTGGGAGAAGTGGGAACATGGAGGCGGATGTTCCCATGTCTCTGCCTGTCAAAGGTAGTTGGTATATCTAGGCTGGGTATTGGGTCACACTTCTGATTGTATGGGCATCTTGTTATTGAGCATTACCAAACTTGTAAAGCCTTTGATTAACATTTTTTTTAAAGTTACTAATAAAAAAAAAATTTTCAAAAAGCTACCTAGGGCTGAAAGGACAGACTGGCATGCTCCCTCCAAATGCTGAGGACCATGGCCCATGCTAGTCCCTATCACTGTGCCAAACACCCAACTCTCTTCAGATGCTTTTGAAGTGCTGGAGTAGCACTTCAACATTTTAAAGCTGAAGTGGTATGGAGAGGTCCCTTACTCAAAGAATCACTAAAAGTCCCGTCAAGGTTCTTCACCTTGGAATAATCATTTTCAGCTTTGGATGAACATCAGAACTATTTGTGGTTCCTTAGAAGGCATACATCACAGCGCTATCTGCAAATCAGACTCTATTAGGGTGGAACTCAGGAGTCAGGCTGAGTAAGCATCCCCAGTGGCTGGGATGTTTGGCTAGAGCTGAGAGTCAGGTTGAGGTCTGGGAGTCCGTGATCCTTTAAGAGGTCCATGGCTGGCTGCAAAGGCCTTGTACATGGCCTCTCAGAAGTGAAAAGCTTTTGTGGATATTTTTCACATCTGACCCAAAAATGTCCATCTGTTTCTCAGAATGGTCTCCCTCACACCATTCTCACAGAATGAACATTTAGCTTTAGTTAGAATTCCAGGCCTGTCCACTCTGTACCAGAATAGCTTTGAATGTAACCTGACACAAAATTGTAAACTTTCTTAAGGCACTATGAGATTATTTTGCATTTTCCCCTTGTTTTTAAATTTGTGTGTATCTTGAGAGTGAACTGTGTAGATAACCTGTGACAATGCCAAATGGTTGGATGTTTCCAGTGATAGGAAACCAATCCTTTCTCCCTCTGGGAGCTCATATTATCTTTGAGCAAGTTTGAGAGTCAAAGCTTTGAGGAAGATAAAGAGAAGCCATACCTTGAATACAAGTCATAAAACATAAGAAGCAATCACCAAGATCTTTACTTGAAAATTCTTCATTTTATAGAGGAAAAAATTCAGACAAAGAGATATGATGTTTCTTGACCAAACTAACATATGTAATGACCACTGGAAAATGAATAGTAATACTTTCTGGTTCCCTGTTTCATGTCTGTTCTCAGAATATCCCACTCAATCTCTTCTAGGTGACTTGACATGCATAGCTTAGGATTAATAAAACTAGTCCTTGGTAAAGGCTAGACCCCGACCCCCTCATGCACAATCATTCTAGATCACCCAAACAGCTTACTTCCTGTTCTATACCTTGGAGCAGAAAGTACCAGGAAACCGAGTTTAGATGGCCATGTTGTTGTAGCACATGAGTCCCTATCATTTCAGCATTCAGGAGGCTAAGGCAGGAGGCTAAACTTGAAGCTAGCCGGCGGAACATGGCAAGACCTTCTCTCAAAAACTCCTCCCTCTACTAACAAGGAGACATAGAGGTGGGGTGGGGACCAACAGGGAGACATTGGCTTAGCTTATCCAGGGGAAGGATAGGTACAGGCACTGAGGGGAGAGCCACCAAGTGAGTGTTGATTCCAGTCCCCTGGAAGGTGACAAGTGATAATAAACTTATGGTAATAAAAACTTGTGGTAAACTTGTGATATTAAAATGTTGAAGACATTTACTTACACAGCATAGCTCTTGTGGTTATCCAGAGACTCCTGGTCCTTATCATCTGGAATTATTAAGGCCAACACAATTATATATATGTGTATATATATATATATATGTGTGTGTGTGTGTGTGTGTATCTGTATCTGTATCTGTATCTGTATCTATATCTATATCTATTAATCTTTGAGCTTAGGTGCCTCATCTATTAACTGGAGTCAGAAAATCTGGCTTGGAATCATTGCATGCAAACCAGGTGGCCAGAAGAGCTCCTGACGTCCAGGAACTGGTGGTTCTCATGACTCTTAATGCAATGATCAAAACACAAATATTAGATCCATTAATTCCTTTTCTCAGTGTCTTTCTTCCCACCAGAAAGCATGTTTCGGGACAAATGTGGTATCGCAGCACATTCAGAACTCTGGAACTCAGAACTCTCAGCAGCAGCGTTTTATATTAAGTTCTGCACTTGGTGGGTTGCATATGGTGTCACTTCAGAATATGGTTTCCAACGTCTCTCTGAAAATTAGATTATGTTGGAATCTAATTTCCAGAGATAATAAGAATTGGGTCTTTAGAGACTTAGCTAGAAGACCTAGAATGTAGCTCAGTGGTCAAGAACTTGTCTAGAATGGGAGAAACCATGATTTGATTCCCAGCACCCAAAATAAACAAACACAGGTGGTTAGGCCTCTGCCATCACAAACAGGTGAGCTCATTTCTGGGCTTAATCCATCAGTGAGTTAGACTGAGAACAGGGCTGCTATAACAGCCATTGGCGAGGTGTCCCATGCACAACTATCTCTTGCCAAATGATGCCTTGAATTACCTTGAGACACTGCTAGCAAGAAGGTCACATATCCCTCTACCCTGGAGTCAGACTGTGAGTCAAAATAAACCTCTTTTCTTGGTAACTTAACCAGTTTGTGGCATCCTGTTCTTAGCAACAGTGGACAGAGACTGGATGTCAGGAAGAGTTTAGGTTAAAATACGGTGATTTTTTTTTTCTTACCACGTCGTTCTGTTCTTTCAGAGGTATTTCAGATCCGGTGTCTCCCTCAAGGCTGACGGAATCAATGCACTCAACCAGGGTGTCTTCAGTTACTTCTCCATTGAGGGGAGTCTCGTTGGCATCACTGGCCTTGGACTGGTCTAGCAGCCCTGTAGGGGTGGTCTCTTCACACACAGCTGTGATCTCAGGCTGCTCTCCTGTGTGGTCAGCCGGTGCGGGCTCATTTGAAGCTGGAGCTGGACCACACTGCACTTCTGCTGCATCTTCAGCAGGGGAGTCACTGTTGGGCATCTCAGCAGCATCTTCTCCGACTCCATTGGCTATGGCGTCATGAGCATCATCAGACATTTTAATATCTGTAAATGTGATCACAGACACTTGTGTTGGTAACATTCATTCAAAGCCCGTAGTAACTGAATTATACCTAGTAGTGGGTATAATTACAATCTTCTACCAAACAGTAACTCTTTGTGTCCTTGCATAGGCAGACTTAGAAAGATATCTATTTCTTGACCCTGGACCTTGTGAGTGCTTTCTTACATGGCAATAGGAACTCTGAATGCCACTGAGGACCTGGGCATAAGAAGGCTGCCTTCATTCCTCTGAGTGACCCTAAAACAGTGATGAGTGTCCTCACCACTGTTCTCCACAGTGGCCATGATGGGGAAGCAGAGTGACTTGTGGAGAAGAAGATGGCATGAAAGCAGAGGCAGAGACTGAAGTGATGCGCTTCGAGGATGGGTGGGGGTGGGGCACAAGCCAAGGACTGAGGCAGCTACCAGAGACTGAAGAAGGCAAGAAAACAACTCATCTCTTCAAGAGTCTAGGAGGGCCCAGCCTCACCACCATCTTGATCTAAGCCCATGGAAAACCAGTGTCTGACCCGGTCTGACCTCTACACTGTAAGAGAGTAAATATGTGTTGTGGAAGTAATATAATCTGCTGTGAAGAGGCAGCCAGCTCTGCAGATGGGGCTTTGATGGGGTTCAGTCTTGCGGTCAGACATGGCTCAAATTTCAATTCTGTCACATGCCCTTAGTTTTCTGGTCTGGAAAAAGGATTTTGAGGATAGCCTGGGCTACCTATGAAGAGACTATGTCAAAAAAAAAAAAAAAAGCAAACAAAAAAGAAAAGAACAAAGAATGGCTGGTAACCACCAGAGTTATCCCAGACCCACATGGTAGAAAGAGAGACCGTCCTTCTTGTAGTGGTCCTCTGACTCCACAGGGAATCAGTGCAAGTGGGAACCCTCCGAATGAATAGATGAATGAATGAATGAGTGAGAACATTTTACTTGAAGAAAAAAATGTATCTGTAACTTGATTAATAAGTGCTATGAATTTCTGCAGCAGCATCAATACACACAAGGACTTATAGACACACATGGCTCCTGGTGACCACAGTCCTTTGTAACAGGTTTCATACACTATTTGCTCGTTGTGGTTCTCAAACACCTACCTCCATTCCATGAACAGAAAATGGACAAGTGGCTGTTTTAGGGGCTCATGGGAGGAGGAGTGGGAGTAATTGCTAATGCAGAGGAGGGTTTTCTTGGAGGCAACAAGAATATTCTACAGTTGAGGGTGTCTGGCTGTATAGATGTGTTAATACACCAAACACCACTAACCAGAATGCCTAAACACCAGAAACTCCATAGTAAGTGGATTTTATGGTTTGTAAACAATAGCTTAATATGCTGATAAGTAATTCTAGTGGCCAAGTGGACATCTTTCCATGACTTATTGCTTCTTTCTCTTTCTTTCCATCTTTCTTTCTTCCTTTCTTTC